>SKCR01035405.1:0-84436 GCA_019454045.1 Zanthoxylum bungeanum | reverse complement strand
TATTATTGTAATTTAGTACTTCTAAAATCTAAGTATAGAATTATGAAGATCCTTCATTTCATTATCATACCTTTAAGGATCTAATCCTTTGTTCTGACAAAGAAATTAATGAGTCTACTGCGACAAGATTAATGGATTAAGCACTTAAGTTATCATTACATAAATCTTCCAAAGATTATGCTCGACTATTTGCTTAACTCCGAGCTTAGGCATAATAAGTTATTTTATCAAATAAAGTAACTAATCATTTTCCCAGGACCGTCCTGAATTTATTCCCAATTTAAAAAATTAAACCAGTTAAATACATTTTCTCTAGGATTATGTATTAAACGTCAATCTTTCAATTTTATCTTGATTTTAATAGTCCAACTATTTAATCATGATTTTGGTACTATTTATTATAATGATTACAATAGTCCAACTATTTAATCAACTATAATTTTAATAAATTAAAATCAATTATATTGATTACTATAATCCAATTATAAAATCAACTATAATGAATACTTTGAATATAGTCCAACTATTTAATTAAAACAACGTTAAATATTAGTCCAAATAACATTTAATTTATAACGACGAATGATATTTGTTTGAGCGCGTATGGCAAGTAACTAAACGAATATTGCAATTTAATACTTGCCTCCCACTATTTTTAGGCGAGCCACTAACCCTCTGTCGAGTACTCGGGAAACCGTGTTTCCTAGTGGGTTAGGATCCCGTTAAATATCACACAATCTTGACTTTGGCCAACAAATTCTATGATAATTAACTAGGTAGATCTCTAAGATCAATTGGATCCAATTTAATTCCTAGATCCGGTAGGTGGACATCCAAGTCCGAAACATATATCTTATATATGCAATACATCCAATGTATTAACTAACCTTTTTCCTCTGAATCAACTAAGCCTTGGCTTTGGCACAACAAACTTAGTGATCCCAGTTAAGCACGGCCCATTGACCATGGAAATCTTCGTAATCAATGTCGATGGACAAGAAGTGGTCTTGACTTTGGCCAACAAACCACAACTTGGACAAGACACTGATATAGAACAAAACCTTCGTGATTCAAACACATCTTCGACAGACAAAGGCCTTGACTTTGGCCAACAAACCAATGCCGTCTTAGATCTTGAGTAAGAATCACTCAATGGAAGGAAAGGCGCTTAATATATTTTGAGAGTTTTTCGAGTACAAATTGGCAACCATTTATTATCTTTGTTAAGGTCTCATCATCATACACCCTTAAACATGCATTCTAAACACATAATAAAGGGCATATGAATAAATAATAATGATATTCGGATGGATACTTTACACATTGATCCTAGATGAAATCTCTCACTTTCTCTCTCCCGCTTGCACTGTATTACTTCTACCCGTTACATTACACTTCTAAAGAACCTCATTTATATTGAGGGGAATAGGTGAGAAGAGAATACAACGAATATGGAGGTGATAATGCTGGACACGCAGGTCCAATTAATAAATCAAATTTATTACAATAATTTCTAAAATTATCCCACCCATCTAATATCCATCCGATATATATTCATTCATGTCATCGTAACCACGTATTCACACAAGCATGTTATCAATCAATCTAATCAAATTAATTAATCTAATAATTTGTGATCATCCAATGTTCAAACAACGATTTGATTTTGCTCGAGTCAAACTCGTTTTGCGAATAAGTACTCAAAGTACTAATTCTCGACTAAAATTAAACTACATCATTAAATCCAATTTAATATGCATTCAATTCTAATTCACTAGTTATTCCAAATTAAATATTACACTTTATAATAAACCTTTTACGACGTAATTCTAAATTTAATCGTAACGTGTCTCAAAGACCGATTAATGTCCAACGTCAATTCAATTAAAGTCCAATGGGCTTTTAATTGATTTCTTAAGGCATGGACTGTTGGTCAACTCGGGTCAAACCGAATAACTAAAATCCAATCCTGGAATTACCCCATAAGCACATAAATCAATTTTGGCCTATTACGCCCAATTAAACTCTAAAGGTTCATTAAGTCGCATTTGGGCTTAATAGGAAGTGGTTTTGGGCCCAATTGGATCCAATCCATTTGGCCTAAACCTAACTTTGTACAACAAAGCCCAACAAGCCCAATTACAACACATAAGCCCAAATCCAATTTAAGGCCCAATTAATTAAATACAAAAAATCCAATTTCACATTTAATTAACCTAAAGTGTAAAACACAATTAACCACCCAAATTAACATTTTTAAAACATTAATTTACACAATTAATCATGCTCATCATCAACAAAACATGTCCAACACATTTCATGAAAAATCAAACCCAAACACATGCTTCAAAGTCTCGGCCAAGATAAGGTTTCCATATCAATTCCGAATTCAATCCAATTAATTCCAAATTAATATTAAATCCTCATCCCAAATGATTTCCAACACATCCAATGAATCAAAATCTAATATCCAAGACATTTAGGGCTCCATCAAATTCGGACAACACTACCAATTTGGGGAAAATTATTCCAAACATATTTTCTTGAAATTGATCCAATCAATATTAAATTCAACAACATTTAAGCATACTCAATCATCCAATTTCATAAAATCATGCTCAAATTCATTTTACCCAAATTTTAAGCCGTCAATCACCGGAATAGTTCTGTCTCGAATGGGAATTGGTGGTGCAACCTCCAAAGGTTCAGGTTCCATGTTGATCAGTGCTTATTGTCCTTCTCGTCTTTCCCTTCTCAACTATCTGATAGTTCTTTCAATCTCTAGGTCAAGCGGATAAATTTTGAAACTTCTGGTTCTTCTCATGTAGTGTTTTAGAACCTGAAATAGAAAAAAACTAAAAATAATAAGAAAAAATAAATTAGACACAGTGAAATGTATCTAACCCCAAAATTAATAGTTAAAGATAAATAAGTCCCCGGTAACCGTGTGTTAAAAACTTGATCGGTGATAAACACACACGTTACGTAAATGCACATGTCGCTCAAGTAGCATAAAATGTATTGATCCCACGAGGACTTATTACCTAAGCTATCAATTTATGAAGTTAAATGTTTACAAGTATATAATAGATTGGTTATTGATTGGATGGTGATTTTGTCTGAAAACAAGTAAATAAAATAGTGCGAAAGTAAATTAAAAGAAAAATTAAAATTATAGAACTATATAGGGTTGTGAATCCTTCCAATATTTTTTAAAGATGAAAGATTATCTCATGTTTGTGTAATATATCTGTTTACTAACCTGCAACATGAAAATATGCAAAAACCTATGTCGATGGTCAGATGCAAACACCCAAAGTAATCCAATTAATCATATGTCTATGTTAATCAAATTACCTGAATTTATTAAGATTAAGTTCCAATTGTGGCTACTCCCGCTCGACAGGTATCTGTCTATCTTGGAAGGAAATTTACCTAAGAGCCTCTTCGCCCAAGGTGAGATCATGAGTTATTAAGTTTAAGGCTGAAACCTAAAATTCATTCATCAAGTTTATTGTAAGTTTACCAAATCAATATTATCAGTGGCCAGTTAATAAGAAGCATCAAGCTTAAGAATCAATAAATAAACCTTTATAATGCCCAAGACACAAAATAACCATTTATAAAACGGTGATATTGGAATTCATCACAACCCCAGATATGGTATTTAATTACAACACATATCTAGGACTATTAAGAACTTAAATAAAGAAATGACATAAAGTAAATATGAAAATTAAAAAGATAAATTCACAATAAAGAAAATGATGGAGTTAGAGGATCCACTTTTATTACTTTTAATTTAGATATCTCCTTTTATTATAATATATAAATTGCATGACATTACCAATCGATCATATAGGCGATATCCTGATTAAGTCAAATTTATGATTAATTCCAACCGATCATAAAGGTGGTATTCTATTAAGTCAGGTTAAAATCAATTTATTAAGTTCAACCGACCATAAAGGCGGTATCCTATTAAGTCATGTTTTAAAATAGTTTATATATTATAATTAAGGGAGGTTAATCTAAATATTAGTAATAAAAGCTTTACCTTTCACCCCAGCAGAGAAGAGTTAGCTCTTAATACTGAAAATTAAAGTAAAGAAAGATCTATTACAAATACAAATAAGATACAATCTTCTTAGTATTCTTAAGGAATTTCGATAAGAAGGTATGGATTTTCCTTGTGATTTCGGCGTTGATTTATAGGCAACATTTTTCCATGCGCGTCGCGATGCGTTGTTGATTCAAAGAGATGATGACAAATGGTTGTCGATAGAATTATTAGCTCGGTGTTATGGCGTAAAATGTTTTACGCGTCGTGATGCTGACATCATTGCTTACATTAATAAGGACTCACGTTGGCTGGTTTCATAATTGATCGCAGATATCATGATGACGTATGTCGGTAAGTAAATAATGTCAGCGCGTCGCGATGAGCCATTGACAATTTTATCCATTGTTATCCGAATTTCACCGTTTTAGCCCCGATTCAATTCCAGTGAGTTCCGAAACTTTATTTATCTGCACAATTATTGGACAGTTATGGCCCATAGCGTCACTGTTTGTAAAAGACATTGTGTTTTTGTACAAAATTAACTATGTAGTAATGAAATTACCTTTTACCGTTTTGTAATTTATTTACTTTGATATATAAATGGTTAAAGTCCTGTATGATTATTCCGGATTGAGATGATTGAGACAATATCAATCAATAAAGGTTTAATCATTAAATATCCTAGTCATTGTATTATCGAGATTGGACATCGATAATGCGGATTAGACTAGTATTGTACTTGTGCATGTTGTGAGGGCATAACGACATAGTTCTCATATATTTAAGTATTGGATACTTATGCAAGTGCGATAGGAGGTTGTGTTTTACCGATGGTACTGAAAACAGCTTCACTCTGGATAGACCCCGCAGAATGCCATTGGTAGTATGTATATGTGTCTATGGGAGTCCGCTTCAGGGTAGGTGTATTTGGTCTTAACCTGAGACTTACATCGCTAGTACTTGCGACAATCGATACGCTTTGGTTTTGGTCGTCCAGGACTTTAAAGGTTCTGTGTACGCCTCTTCTGGGTTCATTGAGAATCGTAGTGTATTGGATGTAATGTCCAGACGGAAGTATCACTTCAGACATGTGGAGATGATGATCATGCAGGGATTCGAAACTAGTTCTCTATTGTGTTGCAACCATCGGATAGTATGACAAGGTCGGGATTATCCGATTCAAATAGACTAGTTGCTTGATATCTGATATGTGCTTCGTACGGGGCAGACACTATTCCAGCTCCAATCCTTGCACGTGAACATCAGATACTGGATCGCAATACGTAATACTACGGTATACTATGTCTGATATAGATCGTATATTCCATTAAGAATATTTCTGGAGAATTGGGTAGGCTTGGCGCTTTGCTAGAAGCCAACCTTGTCTCGTAAATCGGTAAAAATATAGTATGAGGTACGTATGTATTCGGATAGTCCGATGACCGGATTTACTGCCAATATATCCAGGGATCTCTTGGGTCGCTTCTTGAAGATTCACCGATGACGTATGATTCGAGCTTAATTAATCTGGGATTAATTGCGGAGACATTTTATATTGGATAAAGTACTATTTGAAGAGAGAGAAAGATTAATTTGGAATTAATCGACAAAATAATATATTCGATATATTAAACGAAATTGCATTTCAACGCAGAATTAAAATTAGATTTTAATTCGGGCAAATGAGTTAATTTAGAATAATTCGTTTGTGACGTGAATTGTAATTTCGCTAGGCATAATTATTTAATTACGTCGCGATGGAAGTTCATTAATTCGAAATTAGCGAAACCGAGCCCAGAAGTGTTTATGGGCCCACTTGTATTTGAATGGAGTGGGGCCCACAAGTCACACGCGAGTCACATCACTTGTCACTTTAGTGATAGATGTCTTGTCACCTTTTGGTGAGTGACATGCAGTCACTATTCTGGATGGAGTTAGCTGTGGGCATTTAATGCAAATTTGGCTCCGAAATTGTGTTGACTTTTTGGAAAAGGATATATAACTTGGTGAAGGATTTTAGGCATAATTTGGTTTTAGAAACAAATACAAAAACTTGTAAAATTTTCTCTCTCTCTTGAGCTTGGCCGAGAGTCTCCTAACGAGGAAGGAATTGATATTTCTTTCTTCCATCTTGCTAGCAAAAACTAGAATCAATACAAGGTGTTAGAGAAACCTTCCTAAGAGCTGGGATCCATTTGAGCTTGGAGCTTGTTCAACATCTTCAATATTTCCTCCTTGACCGAATACTCCATCAAAGGGAAGAAAAGTTTTGTTCATCATCACATCCTAAGCCGATCTTTGTAAGTATGATTCCGCCATACATCTTAGTTGTATTCATGTATTTCTATGCTTATTTTGATCTTGGGAATAAACCTAGAAACCCAACAATGGTATCAATGAGCCATTTTGAGCATGAAATGAATTAGGATAAAATTTGGCTAAAATTATTTTGCGCATGATTTGATAAAATTGATTGATTGAGTATGCTTGGATGATGTTATATTGAAGTTGTATATGGTCAATTTCATGAAATGTTGATTGGATCAAAATTTAACCCACATATAGGCTTGGCCAAATGGTGACTTTACCCTAGGGTCATGGTAAATTTTTGTTTCTTAGATCATTGGAGGACTTGAAACGATTGGGAAATGTTGATTTAAAATTCAATCGGATTGAAAACAAAATCGGACATAAAAACCCACCATTGCCATGACCTATAGAGCATGTAATGACTTGAATTTTCTTTCAAATATGTTAGACATAAGTTGAGCAAATGAATACATAATTAATTGATTAAATTATATTTTGGAAATATTAATTTAGATGACTAATTAATGTAAAACTCATTGGTTAATTGAATTTTAAAATTTGGAATTTTAAAATTTGATTAATTGGGCTTGATTATGAATTGGGCTTGAAATTGTTGTATTTGGGCATAATGGGCTTGGTTGGGCCAAGTTGATTTAGGCCAATTGGATTGGATCCATATTGGGCCTAAAATCCATTAAGTCCAAATATGACAAAAGGGCTTTAAAACTTTAATTGGGCCTAATGTGATTTCTTGACATATAAGGGTGATTCCTTAACTTGGGTCTTGATATTGGGTTTGACCCATAATGACCAAGTCCATGCCTTATGAAATCAATTGAAAGCCCATTGGACTTTAAGTAAAGAACACTAGATGTTAATTGGGCTTTGAGACCCATCAAGATTAGATTTGGAATCTAAGTCGTTAAAGCGCATTAAAAAGTGTAGTCTTTTAATTTAGAATTAAAAATTAAATTAGTATTGAACATGTATTAAATTGGATTTAATTAAGTAGTTCGATTTAATTCGAGAATTCGTACTTTGAGTACTTATTCCAAACAAGTTGGACTCGTGCAAATCAAATCATTGTTTGTGAACATTGGATGATCACTAATATTCAAAGATTAATTAATTTGATTAGATTGATTGAATAAAATTCTTGAATGAATACATGGTTGTGATGAATGAATAGCGTATATCGGATGGATATTAGAGGGAAAAGGTAATTTTGGAAATGATTGTAAATTTAGAATTTATTAAATTGGACCTGCGTGTCCAGCCTTATCTCTCATTATTTCTTTGTATTCTCTTCTCACCTAATTCCCCTCAATGTAATGAGGTTTCTATTATTGTATTATGTAATTAGGTAGAAGTAGAATAATGCTAGCCGGGGAGTGGAAATGGAGTGATTTGTTCTACGAACAATCTGTTATATATCCAACCGCATATCGTTATTAATTTACTTTACGCGCCTTATTATGATTTTAGAATGCACGCTTAAGGGTGAATGATGAGACCTAAAAAAAAGATAATTAATTGGTTGCCAATTACACAAAAAATCCTCAAAACATATTAAGCGTTTTTCTTTCCGTTGAGTGATTCTTACTCAAGATCCAAAGTTGGCCTTGGTTTGTTGGCCAAAGTCAAGGTCTTTGTCAATTGCGGATGTGTTTGAATCATGAAGGCTTTGTTCCACATCGGTGTCTTGTCCAAGTTGTGATTTGTTGGCCAAAGTCAAGATCACTTCTTGTCTATCGACATTGATTACGAAGCTTTCCATGTCAATGGGTCCCGCTTAACTGGAATCATTAAGCTTGTTGTGCCAAAGCCAAGGCTTAGTTTATTCAGAGGAAAAAGGTTAGGTAAATATATTGGATAAATTGGCATATGCATTGTATATATGTTTCGGACTTGGATGTCCACCTACCGGATCTAGGAATTGGATAAGATCCAATTGATCTTCGAGATCTACCTAGTTAAATATCATATAGCTTGTTGGCCAAAGTCAAGGTTGTGTGTTATTTAACAGGATCCTAGCCCACTAGGAAATTGGGTTTCCCGAGTACTCGACAGAGGGTTAGAGGCTCGCCGAAAAATAGTGGGAGGCTAGTATTGAATTTACAATTTTGTTTAGATACTTAGCTTTACTCGCTTTCAAATTATTTCGTCAAAATTATTTTATTAGTTGGACTAATATAATGTTATTTTTCTTGTAACTGTTAAACTGTACCCATATATCGTTGATTAGATAGTTGGACTATCGTAATCAAGATGACAGGAAAGGGAAATGTCTGAGACATTATCATGGGTGAAAATGTCTTCAAGGGCACGAACTTTGTCGATTGGGAAATGAATCTGAGGATAGTTTTTGTAGCCGAGAGGCTGCTATATACTATACAGACACCTCTTGGGCATAAACCCAAACTTGATCAGTTGCTTGAGCTGGAGCTTTAGAAGACTCACAACGATGACAATTCTACTGCTCAGTCAATTATGCTTGTTGTTATGACTCAGCATTTCCGTCGACAAAACAGGGACTTGGATCTCTATAATATGTTGGCGAGGTTGCACGATCTTCACCGATCTAACCGTAGGTCCCAAAGATATGAGTTGCAGAAGATAGTAAAAAATGGTTAGCAGGCAAAACAGTTTCATATAATATAAAATAAACAAAACATAAATAGATCATGGATTTTTAATCTAAAAATTCTCCTCCCACTATTACATGCAATACTGTAATCCCCAAATAGAATGCAAACTAATAATTAATCAAATTAAATACAGTAGTGAAAGTGTTGGTTTCTATTATTACTCCCAAGGAAAGTATAAGCACATGAAATACAATAAATGAATATATAATAAACTTGAAGCATGGCGGAATCATACTTACAAAGCTTTTGTGATGAAGAAGATGAACAAAAGGTTGAAGCTCCAAGTCCCTTTATGGTTCGGCCAAGAGGAGAAAATGAGTGGAAGCTCCAAGCTTTGTGTATTCCAAGCTCTTTTATGGTTTCCCTATCACCTCTTTTGATCATAAAATGTGCTAGCAACAATGGAGAAAAGAAAATCAATTTCCCTTTTGCCTTTGGAGTTCACGGCATTTGAGAGAGAGAGAGGGAGAGTTTTTGGTTTCTTTGATTTTTCTTTCTAAAAGAATAAATGAAAACAATTACCAAATATTTGGTATATGCCTTTTCCAAAAAGTCAAAAGACTTTTCCCTCCAAAAAGCCATTAAATGGCCTCACCTACTTACATCATGAATAGTGACAATGTGTCACTCAATAAAGGTGACTTGTGACATCCATCAACTAGTCATGTCAAGTGATGTGACTTCGCGATGTGACTTGCGGGCCCCATTCGTTTCAAAATACGAATGTGTCCCCAAACACTTTCGGGCTCGGTTTCGCTAATTCCGAATTAACGAATTTCCGTAGCGACGTAAATTAAATAATTATGCCTAGCGAAATCACTATTCACGTCGCTAACGAATTAATTCTAAATTAATTCGTTTGCCCGAATTAAAATCCGATTTTAATTCTGCGTCGAAATCTAATTTCGTTTAATATATCGAATATATTATTTTATCGATTAATTCTAAATTAATCATTCTCTCTCTAAATTAGGCATTTTATCCAAGATAAAGTTTCTCCGTAATTAATCCAAGATTAATAAAGTTCGAATCAAATATCATAGGTGAATCTTCAGGAAGCGACCCAAGAGATCTCCGGATATGTTGGCAGTAAATACGGTCGTCGGATAATCCGAACACGTACGTACCTCGTACTACATTTTTACCGATTTACAAGACAAGGTTGGCTTCTAGCAAAGCGCCATGCCTACCCAATTCTCCAGAAATATTCTTATTAGAATATTAGATCTTTATCAAGCGTAGTATACCGTAGTATTGCGTACATCGATCCAGTATCCGACGATCACATGTTAGGGCCGGGGTTGGAAACGTGTCTGCCCCGTACGAAACATATATCGGACATCAAGCAACTAGTCTCTTTAAATCGGGCAATCCTGACCTAGTCATATTGACCCGACGGTTGCAACCTTTTATAGAGCACTAGTTCTGTATCCTGCGCGATCATCAACTCCAATGTCTGAAGTGACACTTCCATCTTGACATCACACCCAGTACACTACGATTCCTGATAAACCCAGAAGTGGTGTACACAGAACCGGTTAAAGCCCCCAACCACCAAAACCAAAGTTTACCGATTGTCGCAAGTACTAGCGATGTAAGTCTCAGGTTAAGACCATATACACCTACCCTGATGCGGCCTCCCATAGACACGCAGACATACTACCAATGGGATTCCGCGGGGTCTATCTAGAGCGAAGCTGTTTTCCGTACCATAGGTAAAACACAACCTCCTATCGCACTTGCACAAGTATCCTATACTTATATATATGAGAACTATGCTGTTGTGCCCTCACAACGTGCACAAGTGAAATACTAGTCTATTCCGCATTATCGATGTCCGATCTCGATAATACTCCGACTAGGGATATTTAATGATTAATCCTTTATGGATTGATACTGTCTCATATCATCTCAATACGGAACTAATCATATGGACTTTCGCCATTTATATATCAAAGTAAATAAATTACAAAACGGCAAAAGGCAATTTCATTGTCACATAGTTAATTTTGTACAATAATACAATATCATTTACAAAACAGTGACGCTATGGGTCATAATGTCTAACAATCTCCCACTTGGCCTATAGCTAGTCACTCAAGCATCTAATACCTGAACTATGTATATGTCGTTCAAACACATGCGGATAAACAGCCTTCGTCAGCGGATCTGCAATGTTGTTATCTGATGCGACCTTCTCGACCTTTACATCGCCACGATGTATAATCTCCCGAATCAAATGGTAACGCCGAAGAACATGCTTGGATCGTTGATGAGACCTTGGTTCTTTAGCTTGTGCTATAGCCCTGTTATTGTCACAATATATGGAACGGGCTCAGCAGCTAACGGAACTACTCTTAATCTTATTAGGAATTTTTGGATCCAAACTGCCTCCTTTGCTGCTTCCGACGCAGCGATATACTCCGCTTCTGTTGTTGAATCGGCAACAATATCTTGCTTGGAAGATTTCCAGCTCACTGCTCCGTTATTCAAACAAAAAATATACCCCGATTGTGATTTGAAGTCGTCCTTATCGTTTGGAAACTTGCATCGGCATACCCAGACACCACAAGTTCTCCTTCTCCGTAAATTAAGAAAGCATCCTTAGTTCGTCTAAGATACTTAAGGATATTCTTAACTGCCATCCAGTGACCTTCACCTGGATCGGCCTGATAGCGACTGCACATGCTCAAAGCATATGACACATCAGGTCGTGTACATATCATGGCATACATGATCGATCCGACTGCCGAGGCGAACGGTATCCGACTAATGTTATCTCTCTCTTCTTGAGTCTTAGGACACATATCCTTAGACAGAGAGATACCACGTAACATTGGCATCAATCCCTCCTTGGATTGATCCATGCTGAATCGCTTCAACACTTTATCAATATATGTACTCTGGGAGAGTCCAAGCAGCTTTCTAGATCTATCCCGGTAGATCTTTATTCCCAGAATAAAGGCTGCTTCTCCCAGATCTTTCATGGAGAATTTTAATGAAAGCCAAGCTTTCATCGACGTTAGCATGGGAATGTCATTGCCTATAAGCAATACATCGTCGACATAAAGGACAATAAAAGTCAGTGCTCTCCCACTAACCTTCTTGTATACCCAAGGGTCATCTTCGTTTTACACAAAATCATATTCTTTTATGATCTCATCAAAACGCTGATTCCATGACCGTGATGCTTGCTTCAATCCATAAATGGATCGATTTAACTTACAAACCTTGTTTGTAAGTCTAGGTACGATAAAACCGTCAGGCTGTTGCATATAAACATCCTCCAAAAGGTTTCCGTTAAGAAAGCGGTTTTTTAACGTCCATCTGCCATATCTCGTAATCAAAATATGCAGCTATTGCAAGCATTATCCGAATGGATTTAATCATGGCAATGGGTGAGAAAGTTTCGTCATAATCAATACCATATTGTTGAGGATACCCCTTTGCTACAAGCCTAGCTTTGTACGTTTGCACGTTGCCATCCATGTCGGTCTTCTTCTTGAAGATCCATCTGCATCCAATAGGCTTTACGACTTCTGGTGCTTCAACCAGTGTCCAAACTTGGTTGCATACATGGAATCCATCTCGGACTTCATGGCTTCTTGCCATAAAGCGGAATCAATATTTTGTATTGCTTCCTCATACGTAGCCGGTTCATTTCCTCAATAAGATTAATATCTACATGAGGCGAGATCAGGACCCATACCTCTCAGGTACTATCCTGACTCTCTCCGACCTACACAGTCCTTGTGTATATGAAGATTGTGGTACAGACTCATCCCGGATGGTCTGTTCATGTTCCGTCGTTGATTCATTGCCAGGAACAGTATCACTGCGATTTTCATCGAGCTCTACTTTCCTCCCTTACCACTGCATCTAGAAATTCCTTCTCAAGGAAAAATACATGTAGAGCAACAAATACTTTGTTCTCTTGTTGGTGAAAGAAGTAATATCCTTTGGTTTCCCAAGGATATCCCACGAAAAGGCATTTATCTGATTTGGGTTCTAGTTTGGTTCCTTCCAAACGTTTAACATATGCCCAGCACCCCCAAATCTTCAGGAAAGAGAAACCTGGTTTCCTTCCTGTCCATATCTCATATGGAGTCTGTTCAACAGACTTCGACGGAACCTTATTCAAAATAAGTACTGCACTATTTAATGCGTATCCCCAGAAGGATATTGGTAGCTCAGTCCGACTCATCATCGACCTTACCATGTCTAACAAGGTACGGTTTCTCCGTTCAGACACACCATTTAATTGCGGTGTTCCAGGAGGAGTCCACTGTGCAAGAATACCATATTCTTTCAAGTAATCTTGAACTCATAACTTAAGTATTCGCCACCACGGTCCGACAGCAATGCCTTAATACTCTTGCCTGTTTGTTTTTCTACTTCCTGTCGAAACTCTTTGAATTTCTCAAAGGTTTCCGACTTGTGTCTCATAAGATACACATAACCATAACAAGATGCATCATCCGTAAAGGTTACGAAGTAAAGATATCCACCTCTAGCCTGGCTAGACATGGGCCCACATACGTTAATATGAACGAGGGCTAACAGTTCTGTGGCTCGATCACCTTTACCGCTAAAAGGTGATTTAGGCATTTTGCCTAAAAGACAAGATTCGCAGACATCATATGAATTAGGATCAAATCCGTCCAAGTACCCACTCTTCGAAAGTGTGGATATGCGAGTCTTGTTGATGTGTCCTAGACGACAATGCCACATGTAAGCTTCATCTTTTAGATTACTCCTTTTGAGCCTTTTGTTTGTCATTTTACGTTTAGGAGATTCATTTATATTCAAAATATAAAGACCATTATTTGCAACAACAGTGCAAATTTCTGCATCATTTTTTATATAAATAACACCCAGTTTTCTAAATACAAAAGTGTACCCATGCTGGGTTAATAAAGATACAGATATGATATTCCTAGTTAAACTAGGTATATAATAACAGTTCAAAATTTTAAGTACATGCCCCGAGGGCAGTTCCAAAACAAAAGTCCCTACAACCAAAACAGCAACTGGTGTTCCGTTTCCGACTCGTAGATCAACCTCCCCTGAAGCCAGCATCCTGCTATTCTGCAGATCCTGCAAATCAGTACATATATGAGCAGCACAACCAGAATCAAAAATCCAATTTTTAAGACTAGAAGTAGTCATATTTATTTCAATAACAAACATACCAGAGGCTAGAGCCTTGCCTGCCTTGATATCCTCCCTCTGTCCTTTGCCCACTCGGTAGTCACGTTTCGAATGACCCTTTTTGCCGCATTTGAGGCAGACATCTTGAGACCTGTCCCTTGGCTTCCCAGAAGCCTTTGTCAACTTGCCTTTACCCTTGTTCTTATGTTTCCTCTTCTTCACCCCCGCCAGTTGCCTTGGGCCCAGCCCTTGGCCCTTGAGAGGTCGATGCATAGTGCGCCTCGCGCTTGGCCCCTTTTAGAGTTCTTTTTCAGACTCCTTCAACATGGATAACAGCTCTCCAAGAGTGTCATCCGTATCCATCAACTTGTAGTTGATTATGATTTGTCTCCAAGAATCAGGAAGTGACTGTAAGAGTAGATCTATAGTCAGCTCAGCCTCCAAGACTATTCCCATCTTGGCCAACTCATCAATATCGGCGATCATTTGAGTCCCGTGGGCCTCAACTGATGCGCCTTCAGTCATTCGGGCGCGGAAGAGTTTCTTCACCAACTCATACCTCTCCATCCGCTTGTTAGTGCGGTGGAGATCTTGCAGTCTAGCCATCATATTATAAGGATCCAAGTCCCTATTCTGGCGACGAAAGTGCTGAGTCATCGAAGCCAACATAACAGACTGAGCTGTGTCACAATCCTCGCTGTGAGTTTTCCATAACTCCAGCTCAAGTGGCTCAGTGGGTCTAGGCGGGAGAGGTGTCTGTATAGTGTACAGTAGCCTCTCAGCCCCAAGGACAATCCTCAGGTTCATTTCCCAGTCAGCGAAGTTTGTGCCCTTGAAGACATTATCACCAATGATGATGTCGCGGACATTTCCTTTGCTTCCCATCTCAACTACGATAGTCTAACTATCTAGTTGACGATAAAATGGGTACAGTCAAACTGTTACAAGAAAAATAACAATGTATTAGTCCAACTAATTTTAATAAATAGACGAAATAATTTTGAAAGACGCGTAAGGCAAAGTATCTGAACGAAATTGCAAATTCACATACTAGCCTCCCACTATTTTCATCCAGTCTCTAACCGTCTGTTGAGAACTCGGGAAATCCTATTTCCTAGTGGGCTAGGATCCCGTTAAATAACACACAACCTTGACTTTGGCCAACAAGCTGTATGCTACTTAACTAGGTAGATCTCACAGATCAATTGGATCCAATCCAATTCCTAGATCCGGTTAGGTGGACATCCAAGTCCTAAACATATTACTTATGCCAATACATTTCCTAACCATATCCTCCGAACCATCTAGGCCTTGGCTTTGGCACAACAAACCTAATGATTCCAGTTAAGCGGGACCCATTGACAAGGAAAGTTTCGTAATCAATGTCGTTGGACAAGAAGTGATCTTGACTTTGGCCAACAAATCACAACTTGGACAAGACACCGATGTGGAACAAAACTCTCATGATTCAAGTACATCCATAATTGACAAGGTCTTGACTTTGGCCAACAAACCAATGCCAATTTGGATCTTGAACAAGAATCATTCAATGGAAGATAATTGCTTAATATAGATTGAGGGATTTTTGCGTAATTGGCAACCAATTTATTATCTTTGTTAGGTCTCATCATCATACACCCTTAAGCATGCTTCTAAACATCATAAAGCGCGTAAAGTAAATTAATAGTGATATGCGGATGGATATATAAAACAACTTGTTCCTAGAACAAATCACTCCATTTCCTCTCTCCCCGCTAGCACTATTATACTTCTACCCAATTACATAATACAATAAGAGAAAACCTCATTTACATTGAGGGGAATTAGGTGAGAAGAGAATACAAAGAGATAAAAGAGATAAGGCTGGACACGCAGGTCCAATTTATAAATTCTAAATTTACAATAATTCCTAGAATTACCCTTTCCCTTCTAATATCCATCCGATATACACTATTCTTCATCACATACATATATATTCAATCAAGACATGCTATACAACCAATCTAATCCAATTAATTAGTCTTTGTTAAGTGATCATCAAATGTTCAAACAACGGTTTTGATTTTGCGCGAGTTCAACTCGTTTGAGAATAAGTACATAAGGTACAAATTCAAGAATTATATCGAACTACTTGTTAAATCCAATTTAAGTCGTATTCAATACTAATTCAATTCATTTAATTCCAAATTAAATGTTTACACTTTTAATGTGCTTTTAAAGACTTAGATTCTAAATCTAATCTAATTGGGTCTCAAAGCCCAACATAACATCCAATGTTAGTTTAATTAAAGTCCGATGGGCTTTCAATTGATTTATAAAGGCTTGGGCTTTGGTCAATGTGGGTCAAACCCAATTACCAAAACTCAAATAAGGAATCACCCTTAAATGCCATGAAATCAATTTCAAGCCCATAAGGCCCAATTAAACATAAAAGCCCATTTTACCATATTTGGACTTAATGGAGTGATTTAGGCCCAAATTGGATCCAATCCTTTTGGCCCAAATCTACTTGGCCCAACCAAGTCCATTATGCCCAAATATAATAATTCAAGCCAAATTTTACAATTAAGCCCATTAATTAAATTTCAATATTCCAAATTTTAAAATCCAATTAATTAAAGTGTAAATCCATGATTAATACATTAAACCAAATATTTCCAAAACACCAATTTAATTCATTAATCATCACTTGTTCAAACACATGTCCAACATTATTTGAACAAAAAATCAAGTCCTTTTACATGTCATTGCATTCGGCTAAGTGAGAATTTTTGTGTCGATTTGTTTTTCAATCCGATTGAATCACTAATCTACGTCCCGTATACGTTTTAAGTCATCCAATGATCTTTACACAAAAAATTCCAACACATCCCATTTACACCCCATTCGGCCAGGCTAAGTTTTTTGGGGAAAAATCATCCAATGCATTTTTCTCAAAATTGATTCCATATAATATCATTTTATATACATGTAAGCATACTCATTCATCAAATTTCACAAGAACATGCTTCAATCAATTTTACCCAAATTAAACCCTAATGTATTTCATGCTTAAACATGGCTCTATGATACCATTGTTGGTTTCTATTATTACTCCCAAGGAAAGTATAAGCACATGAAATACAACAAATGAATATATAATAAACTTGAAGCATGGCGGAATCATACTTACAAAGCTTTGTGATGAAGAAGATGAACAAAAGGTTGAAGCTCCAAGTCCCTTTATGGTTCGGCCAAGAGGAAAATGAGTGGAAGCTCCAAGCTTTGTGTATTCCAAGCTCTTTTATGGTTTCCCTATCATCCCTCTTTTGATCATAAATGTGCTAGCAACAATGGAGAAAAGAAATCAATTTCCCTTTTGCCTTTGGAGTTCACGGCATTTGAGAGAGAGAGAGGAGAGTTTTTTTGGTTTCTTTGATTTTTCTTTCTAAAAGAATAATGAAAACAATTACCAAATATTTGGTATATGCCTTTTCCAAAAGTCAAAAGACTTTTCCCTCCAAAAAGCCATTAAATGGCCTCACCTACTTACATCATGAATAGTGACAATGTGTCACTCAATAAAGGTGACTTGTGACATCCATCAACTAGTCATGTCAAGTGATGTGACTTCACGATGTGACTTGCGGGCCCCATTCGTTTCAAAATACGAATGTGTCCGCAAACACTTTCGGGCTCGGTTTCGCTAATTCCGAATTAACGAATTTCCGTCGCGACGTAAATTAAATAATTATGCCTAGCGAAATCACTATTCACGTCGCTAACGAATTAATTCTAAATTATTCGTTTGCCCGAATTAAAATCCGATTTTAATTCCGCATCGAAATCTAATTTCGTTTAATATATCGAATATATTATTTTATCGATTAATTCCAAATTAATCGTTCTCTCTCTAAATTAGGCATTTTATCCAGATAAAGTTTCTCCGTAATTAATCCAAGATTAATAAAGTTCGAATCAAATATCATAGGTGAATCTTCAGGAAGCGACCCAAGAGATCTCCGGATATGTTGGCAGTAAATACGGCCGTCGGATAATCCGAACACGTACGTACCCTGTACTACGTTTTAACCGATTTACAAGACAAGGTTGGCTTCTAGCAAAGCGCGATGCCTACCCAATTCTCCAGAAATATTCTTATTGGAATATTAGATCTTTATCAAGCGTAGTATCCGTAGTATTACGTACATCGATCCAGTATCGGACGATCACATGTTAGGCCTGGGGCTGGAAACGTGTCTGCCCCGTACGAAACATATATCGGACATCAAGCAACTAGTCTCTTTAAATGGGCAATCCTGACCTAGTCATATTGACCCGACGGTTGCAACCTTTTATAGAGCACTAGTTCTGTATCCTGCGCGATCATCAACTCCATATGTCTGAAGTGACACTTCCATCTTGACATCACACCCAGTACACTACGATTCCTGATAAACCCAGAAGTGGTGTACACAGAACCGGTTAAAGCCCCCAACCACCAAAACCAAAGTTTACCGATTGTCGCAAGTACTAGCGATGCAAGTCTCAGATTAAGACCATATACACCTACCCTGATGCGGCCTCCCATAGACACGCAGACATACTACCAATGGGACTCCGCGGGGTCTATCCAGAGCGAAGCTGTTTTCCGTGCCATCGGTAAAACACAACCTCCTATCGCACTTGCATAAGTATCCTATACTTAAATATATGAGAACTATGATGTTGTGCCCTCACAACGTGCACAAGTGAAATACTAGTCTATTCTGCATTATCGATGTCCGATCTCGATAATACTCCGACTAGGGATATTTAATGATTAAACCTTTATGTATTGATACTGTCTCATATCATCTCAATACGGAACTAATCATATGGACTTTCGCCATTTATATATCAAAGTAAATAAATTACAAAACGGCAAAAGGTAATTTCATTGTCACATAGTTAATTTTGTACAATAATACAATATCATTTACAAAACAGTGACGCTATGGGTCATAATGTCTAACAGAAAGATGGATACCATGACTATATTTTAGCACACAACTTTGTCACGTTATCGCCTACGTATATTCATTAGTTAGGCAACTCATTGTCAATCACTCACTAGTGACTCTTGACATCTGGTCATGGTCGTTTCTTGTTATGATAGCTTTGGCATGTTCACAAAGAGGCATACCAAGGTTAAACTTTTCAATGATAAATTCAAGATACTTGCGTAGATCTGACAGTTGTGGCACATTCAGAATTTCCGTTTTCACCTGAATTTACCGAATGTCGCATATACATCTGGTATAGAAAAATTTCTATCGGCTATACCCTCACTACTTTGGCATGTTCTCGGATGCAATCATAGAATAAATATCTATAAATCGTATTGACAAGACGGATTAAGAGACATGCATCGAATACATATTACTTTTAAACCTTATTAATTAGTGATTTTCCGCGAAAGATATTATACTCAATTTTTAATCAAATTAAATAACACAAGCACGTATAAAGTAAAGAATAGATTAAACATTTAATTTCAAGGGCCAATCATATCATGGCCTAGAATTATACTCGCTTTGATACCATCCTCTATTGGGGTTATAGGCAATAAGTACGAGTAACGCAGCGGAACACAGGAAAATAAAATTTTTCGATTTCTTTTATTTTTATTGGGTAATTAAAATAAGCTAATTTATTTTAATCAGTTAATACTCAATAAAATAAATTTTTACCCAATATGGTCGTGGGACCCCTAAACTTTACATTTTGATCATTTTAGTCAAATCACTACTAAAATGATTTAAACATGTTATACACATCAAAACACATTAGCAACCGAAAATACTCTATTTTCTTCAAATTACCGATAGACCCACAAATTTTCAATTTTGATCATTTTGGTCTAATCTTGTCAAAACAAGCTTAGATATATCCAATCAAACCCAAAAGATTTGTATATCTTATATTCATCAAAATAAAATATATATATATATATATATATGAAAAGCCCCAATTTTGGTTTAGGTTAGAAACCTTAATTTTTTCAATTAATCAAATTAACTAAAAATAACCAAAAGTAATTCAATCAAAGACTTTAATATAATATCCATAACACCAAACAAGTCTCAAAATCATGACACAACTGAAGAACAATTCTAGGTCATTATTGAGTGGCCTAACAACTCTAGAGTGGCAACCAAGTCATCTAATAACTAAAAGAAAGCTTAATAAGACTTTATAAGCATTCTTTCTTAAGATGCATGCTAACATCTTTCATCTAAGCTTCCAACACCAATATCACATACTAAACATAGCAGAGAAAAAAATTCAAACATCATATGTTAAAGCTTGGAACCCTATAAACATTTTTTCATTGAAAAAACTTCCTCTGATTCAAGTTTTCTTCAAATCTTATTCGTTTTCCTTTCTTTTTTTCTAAACTTTTCTTTGTGATATTTTTGGAGACTTAATACTTATGTTAAAGCAAATGAAAAATGAAAGCCTTTTATAACCAGGGTTGGTCGAAATTTTCGAGGATAAAATGGTAAATTGAATTTTGTAATTTTTTAATCCAAATTAAAAGAATTCAAATTCAATTTTTCTACCATTTTCAAAAAGCAAAATACATGTGCACCAATCAAAATTAGTCTTTTAAAGACTTAATAATGATAATGATAAATGTATTAAATAATTCTAATTATTTAACAATTAAATAATTAGACAATTACTTAACACAAATATCATATACATGTATCACATTTACATTAAATATTCCATAATACATATATTTGGAACACATGTCAAATACTTTATTTGACAAAATATTAATGTGTATTTAATAAAATCAAGTATTTAAACTAAATACACACTAATAAGAAAACGACTGAATAAACCTTTAAGAATATATTTTTCGTTTAACGTTAAACGATTTATAATAATCAATCTTATTTATAACAATTACCCTAGTGCTCTACGAGTATATTTCATTAATGAGACTCTATAGATTCAGGCATATCCATCACGAAATCTAATTTCGTGTCCACAATCTACCCACCTATAAATTATAACGACCACAAATAAACTCACAGAATCATACAGGCCGAGGTCACTACATACATATAATCCCTCCTTCACAAGTATCAGATTATTCTAGAGATATAGATATAAATGTCAAATTTCTATAGGTATAATCCTATCGATGATTCTATTAGCAATCTTAATATTACTTAGAACTCACTTCTACAGATTGCTAATTTTATAATAGATACCTATGCTCTATACACATAATTGACGGATTCTTATCTTGATACACACATGATGTCTTGAGGATTAATCCGCACCTAACGAACATTTTGAGGTTTGAACTAAATAGATCGGTGATGTGACTGCCATCAAAGTGTGGATGATACCTTATATATCCACGATGGTATCTCAAGTCGAAGGAAAAATATACTCACTCGACCCAAGAATATTCTTTTTGACATTTAGGTACCATCTATTAAGAATCTTTGGTGAGTCGTTCAGTGTTTTTTCGGATATAAACACATACATGTCTATATGAGTCTCTAAGACTCATGGTTCATTGAGAAACCATTGGAATCCAAGATTCTAGTATACAACATGTTCCAGTCTCAATGGGTTTACTTAACTAACCAAGTAATATAAAACTTGACCAGGAACTATTCAAGAATGATGCTATTATGATACAACTCATTGTCAATTGCGACGCTTTTGTAATAGTATCATAACCAATCATTCTAAGGTAAAAAGTGCTAATTTCTCTTGTATTTCCTTGTAAATACTTGTATAAATATTTTATTATGAATAAAACTTGAATCATGCTTCTTAGTGTCCACAATCCTTCCTTTCTCCTTTCTAAACTTGGTTTGTATTGGATTCTCTCCGTTATTCTTCAATTTTTTTGTGAAGTTGAAAATCTCAAATTTATTGTGAAATTATTCCGTTCACAATTTGGAAACATGTTCAGCAGCAAAGTTGTAGATCTTTGTCTTAGCTTTTTGTTGATGTAACGTTCATAAATATTTGAGATTGTATGAAAAGGTTAGTGCCCAAATACTATGGGCTGTCCAGGATAGAATATAAATTAAATTTTGTGTTGAAACTGCAAGGAATTTACCAAATGTCTGCAAAGCAATTTCGCAAGCACATATTCTCTTGAACATGGTTTATATCATGCATCATACCACCTATAATATAGTAGTCGTCGGAATTACCGAGGTGTTACAAGTCGAGGGAAATACTTTACCAATGTTGGTAGAGATTGAAAGAGATGTTGAATATTTATCCACATCATGAGTTTGAAACATGGAGGCTGGTTGCCGAGTTCTACGACCCCCAATGTAGAAAAGTAGTGGAAATGGTATGTAATGGTGAGTTTTGGGACAAAAATCCAGAAGATACACTAGATTACCTAGAATAAATAGAAGAGAATGCACAACAATGGGACATAGTTGGAACTTATGAGTCACCTATAAAATCACAAATAGCTGGTAGAGGTATGTTTAACCTTAGGGAAGACGATGACCTTTCTATTAAATATCCATCTATAGCTAAAAAATTTGAGGCATTAGAAAGGAGAAAGAGTGGTTATGTCAAGTCAATTCAAGAAGTCGCATGTCATATTTGTAGTTCAAATGAACATGTCACACAAGTTTGCCCAACATTACCAGCTCTGTAAAAATATCTCCATGACCACGTCAGTTCTATAGACACCTTCAAGAGACCAAATCCAAATACATACTCCCAATCCTACAATTCTAGTTGGAGAAACCATCCAAACTTCAATTGGAGGAATGATAACCAAACACAACATTGCAACAACCTCCCCAGGTACACCAGAATTTCCAAAATTCCCAGAATTATGCACCATATTTCCCACAACCTTGGAAGACCCTTGAGGATACTTTACATGAATTCATTGAAAAAAAAAGCCATCCACAACCAAACTGTGCAAACATTGATTGTTCAAAAAGATACTTTCTCCAAAATCACATTTGCACTGACCATTAATGAGAAAGGAAAGTTTCCTGTACAACCACAGCCAAATCCAAAGAGTCATCAAAACCCTCACGAGGGTAGTTTTGGTAGTTAAAATATAGACCATGTCAAATCTATTATTACTCTTCGCAGTGGTAAAGTCATCCACAAACCTATTTTTGAACCTCACGAAGTTGAAAATAAATCAGATTAAGATGGTAAGGGATGGGTTGATGAACCATTACCTATCATTGATGATAATAATTTTTCTCATGCACCTCCTTTTCCTCAGGCATTAAAAATAAAGAAATTGAACCATTCCTCAAAGATTTATGAAATATTCTAATAGGTGAATGTTAAAATTCCTTTGTTAGATGCCATTCAACAGATACCATCTTATTTCAAATTTCTGAAAGGCTTGTGCACCGTTAAAAGGGAACATCAGGTAAGAAATAAATCTTTTCTAACTGAACAGGTAAGTTCCATTCTCTCAACCAATAATTCATTAAAATAAAATTACCCTGATTGTCCAGCCATTTCATGTATTATTGGAAATCAAAAAATTGAACATCTTTTGCTTGATCTTGGAGCCAGTGTCAATTTACTTCCGCTTTCGATTTACAATTAATTTAATATTAGTGAGTTAAAACCAACCTCAACTGCTCTTTTACTTGTTGATAGATTAGTCAAGGTACCGAAATGAATTATAGAATATGTGTTATTACAAGTCGATATATTCATATATCCTGTAGATTTTATTATCTTGGAATCACAAGTTGTAGCACACAATTATAAGCTAATTCATGTAATACTTGGTCACCTATTTTTAGCCACAGTTAATGCTTTAATTAACTAGAGGAATAGAATTATGAATATGTCCTTTGGCAATATGACATTGGAGCTTAATATTTTTAATATGTGCAAACAACCATATGATAAGGACAGTGAAAATGAGAGCGTGGATCTAATTGAACTAATTTTAGAGGAGCATATTCAGGGGAGTTTATCTGATCCCATGGAAATTTATACTGCTAATTTTCTTGAATCAAGTACACAATTGGATTCAGATATTTCTAATGATTTTTTACTTGATTCTACACAGGTACTAGAAGACAATGGAGCAAAATAAAATTTAGAGAACCTAGGAACACTAGAAGAAGAAAAACATGAAGAAGCACCCAAATTGGAGTTAAAGAATTTATCTGAAGGACTGAAGTATGCATTTCTTGGAGGTGAACAAACTTACCCTGTGGTCCTATGGTAATTTCTTTTTCCTTCACAAGTAATCAAGAACCTAAGTTGTTAAATATGTTAAGTAAATATAAACTGACAATTTGATGGACTTTAAAACACATAAAAGGCATTAATTCATTGATCTGCACACACAGAATACATTTAGAAGATAATGGTACGACATATTGTTAACCCCAAACAAGATTAAACCCTCATATAAAAGAAGTGGTAAGAAAATAAACCCTTAAACTTCTTGTTGTATGCATTATCTACCGTTCTTCGATAGTTAGTGGGTAAGTCCTACACAAGTTTTGCCTATCAAGTTTGGAATAACTATTGTAAAAATGATAAAGGAGAATAAATTCCATCTCGAATCCCATCTAGTTGGCGTATGTGCATTGAATATAGAAAACTAAATGATGCCACTAGAAACTATCAATTTCCTTTACCATTTCTTGACCAAATTTTGGAAAAAGTAGTAGGACATCCATACTATTATTTTCTTGATGGTTACTCAGGTTATTATCAAATTTCCATTGCTTTAGAAGATCAGGAAAAGACCACATTCACATGTCCATTTGGAACATTTGCATTTGGAAAAATACCTTTTGGACTTTGTAATGCACCAACTGTTAGACATTATGACCCATAGCGTCACTGTTTTGTAAATGATATTGTATTATTGTACAAAATTAACTATGTGATAATGAAATTACCTTTTGCCGTTTTGTAATTTATTTACTTTGATATATAAATGGCGAAAGTCCATATGATTAGTTCCGTATTGAGATGATATGAGACAGTATCAATATAAAAGGTTTAATCATTAAATATCCCTAGTCGGAGTATTATCGAGATCGGACATCGATAATGCAGAATAGACTAGTATTACACTTGTGCGCGTTGTGAGGGCACAACGACATAGTTCTCATATATTTAAGTATAGGATACTTATGCAAGTGCGATAGGAGGTTGTGTTTTACCGATGGTACGGAAAACAGCTTCGCTCTGGATAGACCCCGCGGAATCCCATTGGTAGTATGTCTGCATGTCTATGGGAGGCCGCATCAGGGTAGGTGTATATGGTCTTAACCTGAGACTTGCATCGCTAGTGCTTGCGACAATCGGTAAACTTTGGTTTTGGTGGTTCGGGGCTTTAACCGGTTCTGTGTACACCTCTTCTGGGTTTATCGAGAATCGCAGTGTACTGGGTGTGATGTCAAGATGGAAGTATCACTTCAGACATATGGAGATGATGATCGCGCAGGATACAGAACTAGTACTCTATAAAAGGTTGCAACCGTCGGGACAATATGACTAGGTCAGGATTGTCCGATTTAAAGAGACTAGTTGTTTGATGTCCAATATATGTTTCGTACGGGGCAGACACATTTCCAGCCAGCCACAGGCCTAACATGTGATCGTCCGATACTGGATCAATGTACCCAATACTACGGTATACTACGCTTGATAAAGATCTAATATTCCAATAAGAATATTTCTGGAGAATTGGGTAGGCAAGGCGCTTTGCTAGAAGCCAACCTTGTCTTGTAAATCGGTGAAAACGTAGTACAAGGTATGTACGTGTTCAGATTATCCGACAACCGTATTTACTGCCAACATATCCGGAGATCTCTTGGGTCGCTTCCTGAAGATTCACCTATGATATTTGATTCGAACTTTATTAATCTTGGATTAATTATGGAGAAACTTTATCTTGGATAAAATGCCTAATTTAGAGAGAGAATGATTAATTTAGAATTATTCGATAAAATAATATATTCGATATATTAAACGAAATTAGATTTCGACGCAGAATTAAAATCGGATTTTAATTCGGGCAAACGAATTAATTTAGAATTAATTCGTTAGCTACGTGAATAGTGATTTTGCTAGGCATAATTATTTAATTTACGTCGCGACGAAAATTCGTTAATTCGGAATTAGCGAAACCGAGCCCGAAAGTGTTTGCGGACACATTCGTATTTTGAAATGAGTGGGGCCCGCAAGTCACATCACGAAGTCACATCACTTGACATGACTAGTTGATGGATGTCACAAGTCACCTTTATTGAGTGACACATTGTCACTATTTATGATCTAAGTAGGTGAGGCCATTTAATGGCTTTTTGGAGGGAAAGTTGAATTTGACTTTTGAAAAGGCATATACCAAATATCTTGGTAATTGTTTTTCATTATTCTCTTTGAAAGAAATATCAAAAAAAACCAAAACTTCTCTCTCTCTCTCTCTCCATACCGTGAGCTTCCATTGGTAAAGAAAATTGTTTTTCATTTTCTCCATTGCTAGCACATTGAAGGAACAAGGAGGTGATAGGGAAACATCCTTGGAGCTTGGAATACAAAGAAAGCTTGGAGCTTCTTCTCATTTCATCTTGGCCGAAATATTTCAACCTTGGAGACTCAAGGATTTTCTTCATCATTTTTCATCACAAGCTTTGTAAGTATGATTCCGCCATGCTTCAAGTATTACATATATAAATCATGTGTTTCATTTGCTTATGCTTTCCTTGGGACTAATAATAGAAACCACAATGGTATCAGAGCCATGTTTAAGCATGAAATACATTATGGTTAATTTGTGTAAAATGATTGAAGCATGTTCTTGTGAATTTGATGATTAAGTATGCTTATATGTATGTAATATGATGTTATACATGATCAATTTTGAGAAAAATGCATTGGATGATTTTTCCCCCAATTTGTTGCTTTGGCCGAATATGGAGGTCCTTGCATTGGATTGGAATTTTTTGTGTACAAGTTCATTAGGTGACTTAAAACATATACGGGACGTAGATTAGTGATTCAATCGGATTGAAAACAAAATCGAACCAAAAATTTCCTCTTGGCCGAATGCAAAAGACATGTAAAGGACTTGATTTTTTGTTCAAATAAATGTTGGACATATGTTTTGAACAAGTGATGATTAATAATTAAATTGGTGTTTTTGAAATATTTGGTTTAATGATTAATCATGGATTTACACTTTAATTAATTGAATTTTAAAATTTGGAATATGAAATTTAATTAATGGGCTTAATTGTAAATTGGGCTTGAATTATTATATTTGGGCATAATGGGCTGGTTGGGCCAAGTAGATTTGGGCCAAAAGGATTGGATCCAATTTGGGCCTAAATCACTCCATTAGGTCCAAATATAGTAAAATGGCTTTTATGTTTAATTGGGCCTTATGGGCTTGAAATTGATTTATGGCATTTAAGGGTGATTCCTTATTTGGGTTTGGTAATTGGGTTTGACCCACATTGACCAAAGCCCAAGCCTTTATGAATCAATTGAAAGCCCATTGGACTTTAATTAAACAAACATTGGATGTTAGTTGGGCTTTGAGACCCAATTAGATTAGATTAGAATCTAAGTCTTTAAAGCACATTAAAAGTGTAAAATTTAATTTGGAATTAAATGAATTGAATTAGTATTGAATACGACTTAATTGGATTTAACAAGTAGTTCGATATAATTCTTGAATTCGTACCTTATGTACTTATTCACAAACGAGTTAGACTCGTGCAAAATCAAAACCGTTGTTTGAACATTGGATGATCACTTAAACAAAGACTAATTAATTGGATTAGATTGGTTGTATAGCATGTCTTGATTGAATATATATGTATGTGATGAATGAATAGTGTATATCGGATGGATATTAGAAGGGAAAGGGTAATTCTAGAAATTATTGTAAATTTAGAATTTATAAATTGGACCTGCGTGTCCAGCCTTATCTCTTTTATCTCTTTGTATTCTATTCTCACCTAATTCCCCTCAATGTAAATGAGGTTTCTCTTATTGTATTATGTAATTGGGTAGAAGTAGAATAGTGCTAGCGGGGAGAGGAAAGGGAGTGATTTGTTCTAGGAACAAGTTGTTTTATATATCCATCCGCATATCACTATTAATTTACTTTACGCGCTTTATGATATTTTAGAAGCATGCTTAAGGGTGTATGATGATGAGACCTAACAAAGATAATAAATTGGTTGCCAATTACGCAAAAATCCCTCAATCTATATTAAGCGATTATCCTTCCTTTGAATGATTTTTGTTCAAGATCCAAAATTGGCATTGTTTTTTGGCCAAAGTCAAGACCTTTGTCAATCGAGGATGTACTTAAATCATGAGAGTTTTGTTCCACATCGGTGTCTTGTCCAAGTTATGATTTGTTGGCCAAAGTCAAGATCACTTCTTGTCCAAAGACATTGATTACGAAACTTTCCTTGTCAATGGGTCCCGCTTAACTGGAATCATTAGGTTTGTGTGCCAAAGCCAAGGCCTAGATGATTCGGAGGATATGGTTAGGAAAATGTATTAGATACATTGGCATAAGTATGTACATTTGTTTTGGACTTGGATGTCCACCTAACCGGATCTAGGAATTGGATTAGATCCAATTGATCTTTGAGATCTACCTAGTTAAATAGCATACAGCTTGTTGGCCAAAGTCAAGGTTGTGTGTTATTTAACGGGATCCTAGCCCACTAGGAAATAGGATTTCCCGAGTTCTCAACAGAGGGTTAGAGACTTGATGAAAATAGTGGGAGGCTAGTATTGAATTTGCAATTTCGTTCAGATACTTAGCCTTACGCGTCTTTCAAATTTATTTCGTCTATTAATTAAAAATTAGTTGGACTAATACATTGTTATTTTTTTTGTAACAGTTTGACTGTACCCATTTTATCGTCAACTAGATAGTTAGACTGTCGTGGTTGAGATGGCAAGCAAGGGAAATGTCCGAGACATCATCATTGGTGATAATGTCTTTAAGGGCACAAACTTCGCTGATGGGAAATGAACCTGAGGATAGTCCTTGGGGCTGAGAGGCTACTGTACACTATACAGACACCTCTCCCACCTAGACCCACTGAGCCACTTGAGCTGGAGTTATGGAAAACTCACAGTGAGGATTGTGACACAGCTCAGTCTGTTATGTTGGCTTCGATGACTCAGCACTTTCGTCGCCAGAATAGGGACTTGGATCCTTATAACATGATGGCTAGACTGTATGATCTCCACCGCACCAATTAGTGGATGGAGAGGTACGGTTGGTGAAGAAGCTCTTCCGCACCCGAATGACTGAAGGCGCATCGGTTGAGGCCCACGGGACTCAAATGATCGCCGATATTGATGAGTTGGGCAAGTTGGGAATAGTCTTGGAGGCTGAGTTGACCATAGACATGCTCTTACAGTCACTTCCTGATACTTGGAAACAAATCATAATCAACTACAAGTTGATGGACACGGATGACACTCTTGGAGAGCTGTTATCCATCTTGAAGGAGTCTGAAAAAGAACTCCAAAAGGGGAGCAAGCGTGAGGCGCACTATGCATCGACCTCTCTGGCGCCAACGGCTGGGCCCAAGGCAACTGGAGGGGTGAAGAAGAGGAAACATAAGAACAAGGGTAAAGGCAAGTTGACAAAAGCTTCTGGGAAGCCAAGGGACAAGTCTCAAGATGTTTGCCTCAAATGCGGCAAAAGGGTCACTGGAAACGTGACTGTCGAGTGGGGGCAAGACAAGAAGAGGATATCAAGGCAAGGCACTAGCCTCTCTAGTATGTTGTTTTGAAATAAATACGACTACTTCTAGTCTTAAAAATTGGATTTTTGATTCTGGTTGTGCTGCTCATATGTACTGATTTGCAGGATCTGCAGAATAGCAGGATGCTGGCTTCAGGGGAGGTTGATCTACGAGTCAGAAACGGAACTCCAGTTGCTGTTTTGGCTGTAGGGACTTTTGTTTTGGAACTGCCCTTGGGGCATGTACTTAAACTTTTGAACTGTTATTATATACCTAGTTTGACTAGGAATATCATATCTGTATCTTTGTTAACCCAGCATGGGTACACTTTTGTATTTAGAAACACTGGGTGTTATTTGTATAAAGATGATGCAGAAATTTGCACTACCGTTGCAAATAATGGTCTTTACATTTTGAATATAAATGAATCTCCTAAAATAACAAACAAAAGGCTCAAAAAAGGTAATCTAAAAGATGAAGCTTATATGTGGCATTGTCGTCTGGGACACATCAACAAGACTCGCATATCCACACTTTCGAAGAGTGGGTACTTGGACGGATTTGATCTTAATTCATATGATGTCTGCGAATCTTGTCTTTTGGCAAAATGCCTAAATCACCTTTTAGTGGAAAAGGTGAACGTGCCACAGAACTGTTAGCCCTCGTTCATAGTGACGTATGTGGGCCCATGTCTAGCCAGGCTAGAGGTGGATATCATTACTTCGTAACCTTACGGATGATGCATCTCGTTATGGTTATGTGTATCTAATGAGACACAAGTCGGAAACTTTGAGAAATTCAAAGAGTTTCGACACGAAGTAGAAAACAAATAGGCAAGAGTATTAAGACATTGCGGTCGGACCGTGGTGGCGAATACTTAAGTTATGAGTTTCAAGATTACTTGAAAGAATATGGTATTCTTTCACAGTGGACTCCTCCTGGAACACCGCAATTAAACGGTGTGTCTGAACGGAGAAACCGTACCTTGTTAGACATGGTAAGGTCGATGATGAGTCGCACTGAGCTACCAATATCCTTCTGGGGATACGCATTAAACAGTGCAGTACTTATTTTGAATAAGGTTCCGTCAAAACTGTTGAACAGACTCCATATGAGAATGGACAGGAAGGAAACTGGGTTTCTCTTTCCTAAAGATTTGGGGATGCTGGGCATATGTTAAACGTTTGGAAGGAACCAAACTAGAACCCAAATCAGATAAATGCCTTTTCGTGGGATATCCTAGGGAAACCAAAGGATATTACTTCTATCACCACAACAGAACAAAGTATTTGTTGCTCTACATGCATTTTTCCTTGAGAAGGAATTCCTAGATGCAGTGGTAAGTGGGAGGAAAGTGGAGCTCGATGAAAATCGTAGTGATACAGTTCTTGGCATTGAATCAACAACTGAACATGAACAGACCATCCGGGATGAGTCTGTACCACAATCTTCATATACACAAGGACCGCGTAGGTCGGGGAGAGTCAGGACAGTACCTGAGAGGTATGGGTTCCTGATCTCGCCTCATGTAAATATAAATCTTATTGGGGGGAGGAAAATGAACCGGCTACGTATGAGGAAGCAATACAGAATATTGATTCCGCTATAGCAAGAAGCCATGAAGTCCGAGATGGATTCCATGTATGCCAACCAAGTTTGGACACTGGTTGATGCACCAGAAGGCGTAAAGCCTATTGGATGCAGATGGATCTCCAAGAAGAAGACCGACATGGATGGCAACGTGCAAACGTACAAAGCTAGGCTTGTAGCAAAGTGGTATCGTCAACAATATGGTATTGATTATGACGAAACTTTCTCACCCCTTGCCATGATTAAATCCATTCGTATTATGCTTGCAATAGCTGCATATTTCGATTACGAGATATGGCAGATGGACGTTAAAACCGCTTTCCTTAACGGAAACCTTTGGAGGATGTTTTATGCAACAGCCTGACGGTTTTATCGTATCTAGACTTGCAAACAGGTTTGTAAGTTAAATCGATCCATTTATGGATTGAAGCAAGCATCACGGTCATGGAATCAGCTTTGATGAGATCATAAAAGAATATGATTCGTTCAAAACGCAGATGACCCTTGTGTATACAAGAAGACAAGTGGGAGACCACTGACTTTTATTGTCCTTTATGTCGACGACGTATTGCTTATAGGCAATGACATTCCATGCTAACGTCGGTGAAAGCTTGGCTTTCATTAAAATTCTCCATGAAGATCTGGGAGAAGCAGCCTTTATTCGGGAATAAAGATCTACCGGGATAGATCTAGAAAGCTGCTTGGACTCTCCCAGAGTACATATATTGACAAAGTGTTGAAGCGATTCAACATGGATCAATCCAAGAGGGGATTGATGCCAATGTCACGTGGTATCCTTCTGTCTAAAGGACATGTGTCCTAAGACTCAAGAAGAGAGAGATAACATGAGTCGGATACCATTCGCCTCGGCAGTCGGATCGATCATGTATGCCATGATATGTACGCGACCTGATGTGTCATATGCTTTGAGCATGTGCAGTCGCTATCAGGCCGATCCAGGTGAAGGTCACTGGATGGCAGTTAAAATATCCTTAAGTATCTTAGACGAACTAAGGATACTTTCTTAGTTTATGGAGGTGGAGAACTTTAGGTGTCTGGGTACACCGATCAAGTTTCCAAACCGACAAGGACGACTTCAAGTCGCAATCTGGGTACATTTTTTGTTTGAATAACGGAGCAATGAGCTGGAAATCTTCCAAGCAAGATACTGTTGCCGATTCAACAATAGAAGCGGAGTATATCGCTGCGTCGGAAGCAGCAAAGGAGGCAGTTTGGATCCGAAAATTCCTAATCGGATTAGGAATAGTTCCGTTAGCAGCTGAGCCCGTTTCATTATTTGTGACAATAACGGGGCAATAGCACAAGCTAAGGAGCCAAGGTCTCATCAACGATCCAAGCATGTTCTTCGGCGTTACCATCTGATTCGGGAGAGTATACATCGTGGCGATGTAAAGGTCGAGAGGTCGCATCGGATGACAACATTGCAGATCCGCTGACGAAGGCTGTTCATCAGCATGTGTTTAAACGACATATACATAGTTCAGATATTAGATGCTTGAGTGACTGGCTATAGGCCAAGTGGGAGATTGTTAGACATTATGACCCATAGCGTCACTGTTTTGTAAATGATATTGTATTATTGTATAAATTTAACTATGTGATAATGAAATTGCCTTTTGCCATTTTGTAATTTATTTACTTTGATATATAAATGGCGAAAGTCCATATGATTAGTTCCGTATTGAGATGATATGAGACAGTATCAATATAAAAGGTTTAATCATTAAATATCCCTAGTCGGAGTATTATCGAGATCGGACATCGATAATGCGGAATAGACTAGTATTGCACTTGTGCGCGTTGTGAGGGCACAATGACATAGTTCTCATATATTTAAGTATAGGATACTTATGCAAGTGCGATAGGAGGTTGTGTTTTACCGATGGTACGGAAAACAGCTTCGCTCTGGATAGACCCCGCGGAATCCCATTGGTAGTATGTCTGCGTGTCTATGGGAGGCCGCATCAGGGTAGGTGTTATATGGTCTTAACCTGAGACTTGCATCGCTAGTGCTTGCGACAATCAGTAAACTTTGGTTTTGGTGGTTCGGGGCTTTAACCGGTTCTGTGTACACCTCTTTTGGGTTTATCGAGAATCGTAGTGTACTGGGTGTGATGTCAAGATGGAAGTATCACTTCAGACATATGGAGATGATGATCGCGCAGGATACAGAACTAGTAATCTATAAAAGGTTGCAACCGTCGGGACAATATGACTAGGTCAGGATTGTCCGATTTAAAGAGACTAGTTGTTTGATGCCCAATATATGTTTCGTATGGGGCAGACACATTTCCAGCCCCAGGCCTAACATGTGATCGTCCGATACTGGATCAATGTACGCAATACTACGGTATACTACGCTTGATAAAGATCTAATATTCCAATAAGAATATTTCTGGAGAATTGGGTAGGCATGGCGCTTTGCTAGAAGCCAACCTTGTCTTATAAATCGGTAAAAACATAGTACAAGGTACGTACGTGTTCGGATTATCCGACAACCGTATTTACTACCAACATATCCGGAGATCTCTTGGGTCGCTTCCTGAAGATTCACCTATGATATTTGATTCGAACTTTATTAATCTTGGATTAATTACGGAGAAACTTTATCTTGGATAAAATGCCTAATTAGAGAGAGAACGATTAATTTGGAATTAATCGATAAAATAATATATTCGATATATTAACGAAATTAGATTTCGACGCGGAATTAAAATCGGATTTTAATTCGGGCAAACGAATTAATTTAGAATTAATTCGTTAGCGACGTGAATAATGATTTCGCTAGGCATAATTATTTAATTTACGTCACGACGGAAATTCGTTAATTCGGAATTAGCGAAACCGAGCCCGAAAGTGTTTGCGGACACATTCGTATTTTGAAACGAGTGGGGCCCGCAAGTCACATCGCGATGTCACATCACTTGACATGACTAGTTGATGGATGTCACAAGTCACCTTTATTGAGTGACACATTGTCACTATTCATGATGTAAGTAGGTGAGGCCATTTAATGGCTTTTTGGAGGGAAAGTTGAATTTGACTTTTGAAAAGGCATACACCAAATATTTTGGTATTTGTTTTTCATTATTCTCTTTTAGAAAGAAATATAAAAAAAAAAACCAAATTTCTCTCTCTCTCTCTCCATGCCGTGAGCTTCCATTGGCAAAGGAAAAATTGTTTTTCATTTTCTTCATTTGCTAGCACATTAAAGGAACAAAGGAGGTGATAGGGAAACATCCTTGGAGCTTGGAATACAAAGAAAGCTTGGAGCTTCTTCTTCATTTCATCTTGGCCGAATATTTCAACCTTGGAGACTCAAGGATTTTCTTCATCATTTTTCATCACAAGCTTTGTAAGTATGATTCCGCCATGCTTCAAGTATTACATATATAAATCATGTGTTTCATTTGCTTATGCTTTCCTTGGGACTAATAATAGAAACCAACACCAACAACATTCAATGATACATGTTATGCATGTTTAGTGACATGGTTGAACATTGTTTATAGGTCTTTATGGATGATCTTGTTGGGTAGTTATGACCCATAGCGTCACTATTTGTACAGATCATGGTGTTGTTGTACAAATTAACTATGTGACAAATAAGATTGCACTCTTATCATTTGTGATTAGATCACCTAGATGTATAATGATGAGAGGTCCTATGATTTATTCCTGGATTGAGAATGATATGAGACAGTATCAGTCCACGAAGGATAAATCATTAAATATCCATAGTCAGAGTATTATTGAGATAAGACATCGATAAATACGTAAAAGACTAGTATTTCACTTGTGCGCGTTGTGAGGGCATCACGGCATAGTTCTCATAGATTTGGGTATAGGATACTCATGCAAGTGTAGTAGCAGGTTGTGTTTTACCGATGGTACGGGAAACAGCTTTGCTCTGGATAGGCCCCCTCGAAATTCCATTGGTAGTATGACTATGTGTCTATGGAAGTCCGTAATCAGGGTAGGTGTATTTGGTCTTAACCTGAGACTTGCACCACTAATACTTGCGACAATCAATATACTCTGGTTGCGATCGTCCAGGGCTTTAACAGGTTATGTGTACGCCTATGCTGGGTATATTGAGAATCGTAGTGTGTTGGGTGTGATGTCAAGAGGGAAGTATCACTTCAGTCATAGTGGAGATGATGTCACATAGGATACGGTACTGGTGCTCTTAAGTACTGTAGTCATCAGGATAAAATGACAAGGTCATGTTTATCCGATTATAGAGACTAGTTACCAGACATCCGACATGTGCTTCGTACGGGGCAGACACAGCTCCAGCCCTAGGCCTAGCACGTGACAGTCCGATACTAGATCGAAATACGCAATACTGTGAATACTACGCCTGATAAAGATCCTTTATTCTGTAAGGATATTTCTGGAGAATTGAGTTGGCATGGCGCTTTGCTAGAGGCCAACCTTGTCTTGTAAATTGGTAAAACGTAGTATGAGGTACTTACCTGTTCGAATAGTCCGAAGACCGTATATACTGCCAACATATCCGGGGATCTCATGGGTCTCTTCCCAAAGATTCACCGATGATGTATGACTCGCACTTTAATTAATCTAAGATTAATTAAAAGAGAGAGAAAATTAATCTTGCATTAATTTCAGAGATATTTTATCTAGGATAAAATATCAATTAAAGAGAGATAACGATTAATTTGGAATTAATCGGCAAATTAATATATTTGATATATTAAACGAAATTGGATTTCAACACGGAATTCAAATTAGATTATAATTCAGGCGAACGAGTTAATTTAGAATTAATTCGTTAGCGACGTGAATAGTAATTGTGCTTGGCATGATTATTTAATTAAATTAAATTTAATTACGACGCAACGGAAAATTCATTAATTTGGAATTAGCGTACCGCAGCCCGAGATTATTTACGAGCGCATTCACATTTCGAATTCGAGTGCGAAACGCAAGTCAAATCAAGCGTCAAATCATTAGTCACATCAAGCGTCAAATCGCTAGTCGTTTCAAGCATCAAATCACTTGTCACTTTGAGTGATGTGACTTGACAACTTGATTGATTGAGTGACTTGTCCACTTGATGGATGTGACTTGATGTGAATAGTGATGTTGGTGGTTGGCTTTGATTGTTTGACTTTTGTAAAGCCAAATTCATGCCAAATGAATTTGAAATTAACAAATGTGTATTAGATACACTTTTGGCAACCAACAAACACAATTCCTTCTCTCTCTTTCTCTCTTCACCTCACGCCCATGGAGGGGCAAAAATGCTCACTGGTTTTGCTCAAAACCGAGAGCAGTGGGAAGCAATATAGTGGGATTTTGTGGCAAAATCACAAGTGCTAGCACACTTACGAGACATGCGAAGGTGATAGGGAAGTTTACCCATGAGCTGGGAATCATTTGACGAAGCATGGAGCTTGTTCGAGGAGCTCAAAAATAGAAAATGGAGAAGCATGGACTGCTCACTCCCGTGGACTGTCAAGGAGCAAAGAAATGAATTTTGTTCGTCAAAGAATCGCTCAACCGATCGATGTAAGTTTTCCGTAACTTCGTCTTTGTTATTCACACTTATTTCATGCTTATTATTGATCTTGGGACCTTAATATAAACCAACAATGACATCTAGAGCAAGGTTTGAGCATGAATAGTTTAGGGCTTAAAATTTGGGTAAAATCATTTTGAGCATGATTTTGTGAAATTGGATGAATGAATATGCTTAAATGTGTTTTAATTTAAGATTGATTGGATCAATTTGAATAAAAATTATTTGGAACATTTTTCCCCAAATATTTGGGCTTGGCCGAATGAGAAGTGCCCTATTTAGTCTTGGATTTTTTGATTTTGATTCATTGGATGAGTTAGAATCATTCGGGATGTTGATTTAATGTGGATTGTGGAATTAATTAGATGAATTCGAATCGGACATAAAATCCCCTCCTTGGCCAAGACTTTGAAGCATGATTGGGTTTGATTTTAATCAAAAGTGTTGGACATGTGATGATGAAAATAAGCATGATTAATTATATAAATTGATTTTTTAGAAATGTTAATTTGGGCAATTAATCATGATATACATTTTAGGTTAATTAAATGTGAAATTGGATTTTTATGTTTAATTAAATTGGGCCTTAAAATTGGATTTGGGCTTTAATGTTGTAAATGGGCTTATTGGGCTTTGTTGTATAAAGTTGGGTTTAGGCAAAGTTGGTTGGATCCAATTGGGCCCAAAATCGTTTCCATAAAGCCCAAATGCGATTTAATGGACCTTTAAAGTTTTAATTGGGCCTAATTGGCCTAAATTGATTTCAAATGCTTATGGGGTAATTCCCGGATTTGATTTTGGTTATTCGGTTTGACCCGAGTTGACCAAAAGTCCACGCCTTAAGAAATTAATTAAAAGCCCATTGGACTTCAATTGAATTGACGTTGGATGTTTATCGGGCTTTGAAGGTTTATTATTAAAGTGTAATATTTAATTTGGAATTAAATAGGTGAATTAGAATTAAATACAAATTGAATTGGATTTAATTATGTAGTTTAATTTAATTCGAGAATTCTTACTTTGAGTACTTATTCGCAAAAATGAGTTTGACTCGAGCAAAATCAAATCGTTGTTTGAACATTGGATGGTCACTAATTATCAGATTAATTAATTTGATTGGATTGATTGATAACATGCTTATGTGAATACATGGTTGCGATGCATGAATAATGTATATCAGATGGATATTAGAAGGGTGAGACAATTTTAGAAATTATTGTAATAAATTTGATTAATTAATTGGACCTGCGTGTCCAGCCTTATCACCTCTTTATTCTTTGTATTCTCTTCTAACCTATTCCCCTCAATGTAAATGAGGTTTCTTTAGAAGTGTAGTGTACCATGTAGAAGTAATACATGTGCTAGCGGGAGAGAGAAAGAGAGAGATTTGATCTAGGATCAATGTGTAAAGTATCCATCCGCATATCATTTTTATTTTTCATATGCGCTTTATTATGTGTTTAGAATGCATGTTTAAGGGTGTATGATGATGAGACCTTAACAAAGATAATAAATTGGATGCCAATTTGCACTCGAAAAAACCCTCACAAAATATTAAGCGTTTTCCCTTCCATTGAGTGATTCTCACTCAAGATCCGAGACTAGTATTGTCTTGTTGGCCAAAGTCAAGGCCTTTGTCCGTCGAGGATGTGTTTGAATCACGAAGGCTTTGTTCCATATTGGTGTCTTGTCCAAGTTGCGGTTTGTTGGCCAAAGTCAAGACCACTTCTTGTCCAACGACATTGATTACGAAGCTTTCCATGGTCAATGGGTCGCGCTTAACTGGGATCACTAAGTTTGTTGTGCCAAAGCCAAGGCTTAGTTGATTCAGAGGAAAAAGGTTAGGTATACATTAGATGTATTGGCATATATAAGATATATGTTTCGGACTTGGATGTCCCCCTACCGGATCTAGGAATTGGATTGGATCCAATTGATCTTAGAGATCTACCTAGTTAATTATCATGCAATTTGTTGGCCAAAGTCAAGATTGTGTGATACTTAACGGGATCCTAGCCCACTAGGAAACGTGGTTTCCCGAGTACTCGACAGAGGGTTAGAGGCTCGCCGAAAAATAGTGGGAGGCAAGAATTGAATTTGCAATATTCGTTTAATTACTTGCCATACGCGCTCAAACAAATATCATTCGTCATACAAATTAAATGTTAGTTGGACTGATATTTAAAACGTTGTTTTAATTAACAGTAACTATTCATTTATAGTTGATTTTATAATTGGATTATAGTAATCAATATAATTTATATTAATCTATTAAATTATAGTTGATTAAATAGTTGGACTATTATAATCATTATAATAAAATAGTACCTAAATCGTTGATTAAATAGTTGGACTATAGAATCAAGATGTAATAGAAAGATTGACATTTAAAACATAATCATTGGGAAAATGTATTTAAATGGTATAATTTTCAAATTGGGAATAATTTCAGGATGGTCCTGGAAAAATAAATAAGTTACTTTATTTGATAAAATATTATACCTAAGCTCGGAGTTCAGTAAATAGTCGAGCATAATCTTTAGAAGATTTATGCAATGAAAACTTTTGTGCTTAATCCATTAAGCTTGTCGCAGTAGACTCCTTAATTTCTTTGTCAGAACAAAGGATTAGATCCATATAGTATGATAATGAAATTGAAGGATTTTCCTAAATCTATCTTTAGATTTTTGAAGTACTAAAATTGTAATAATAACTCTTGGAGAGTTAATGACTATTCTCAAGGAGATAAAGTCAAACTTTGCAATTAGGAATGTAGCGTAAGGCGTACTTTACTTCAATATTCTAGAAAGCCAAGGCTTGGCCAAAAGCTTCTGGAGTATTGAAAAGGGCAAAGGCATAATCATTATAATCTTCTGGGATGATAAAGGACATATCCTAAAAAAGTCTGCCTAAATTGTGGCAAACGGAATCGCAGAAGCATGACTGCCGTTTGGACAAAGCAGACACGAAGGAATTGAAGACGAGCAAGGCTCTGACTTCAAATATGTTTGTCAACGGTATGTTCACTACTAGTATTAAAATTAGATTTTAGATACTTAGTGTGGAACATAAATACTGATGTTCAGAATCTGCTTTGAGCATAATACTGACATCAATTGAGATTAATCTATGGATTGGAAACGGGATGAAAATCGCTATTTCAACCATAGATACCTAAGTTTAGGAACTACCTTCGGGTGTGTACCTAAATTTGGAAATTGTTATAATATAACTAGTTTGACTAGAAACATTATCTCTACATCAGTGTTTAACCCGCTGCGGGTGAACCTTTATATTCTAGAACACTAAAGTGTTTCATTATATAAAGATGATATTGAGATAAGCACATTAGATGTGAATGACAGAATTTATATTTTGAATATAAATAAATCTCAAATATAAAACATAACAAACAAATAGCTCAAACTAATTTGATCAGATGAAACTTAAATGTGGCATTCTTATGTAGGACACAATCAAACAAGACTCGTATATCCACACTTTTGAAGAGTGGGTACTCGGACTGATTTGATTCTATTCAAATAAAGTCTACGAATCTAGTCTATTAGGGCAAAGTGCCTAAAACACTGTTTACTTGGTAAAACTGTAAATGCCACAGATCTGTTAGCCCTAGTTCAATGTAAAGCAAGTGGGCCCATGTCTAGCTAGGCAAGATGTGGATATGAATATTTCGTGACCTTTACGGATGTGGCATCGCGTTATGGTTATGTGTTTCTTTTTTAGAACACAAATCGAAAACTTTTACAGTTTCGACACGAAATAGACAAACAGATCGGCTATAGTATTAAAACGTCATGGTAAGAACGTAATGGAAAATACTTAAGCAATAAGTTTCTAATATACTTGAAAGATTATAGTATTCATTCAATGAGGACTCCTCCCGGAACACGTCAATTTGACGATGCGTCCGGATAGGATAAACCGAATCTTGTTGGACATGATAAGGTTAATCATGAGTCGCTCTAAGCTACCATTTCCTTCAATGGATAAGCATAAACAGTGCAATACTTATTTTGAATAAGGTTCCATAAATATCTGTTTGAGAGATTTCATATTAGATATGAACAGGAAAGAAACCGGGTTTCACAATCCTGAATATTTGAGATGCCAGGCATACGTTTGGATGATACCAAACTAGAACCCAACTTAGATAAGTGCCAATTGTAGGTTATCCTAGGGATACCATAAGTATTGTACTTATACATCTCACCAGAGAACAATTAGATTGTTGCTCGTCATGCGGTTTTCCTAAGAGGAACACCGATATGCAGTGGTAAGTGGGAGGATAGTAAAACTCGATGAAAAATCGGAGTAATACTGTTCAAGGCACCGAATCCTTAATGGAACATAAACAGTTCATCAAGGGTGAAACTGTACCAGTAATCTTCGAATACATAAAAACCGTGTAGATCGGTATTGGTTTCTGATCTCACCTCATAAAGATGTTTATCTTATTGAGGAATACCAACTGACTACGTATGAGGAAGTGATAGAAGGTATCGACTCCCTATTTATGGCAAAGTGCCATGAGTCCGAAATGGATTCCATGTATATCAACTATGTTTAGACACTAGTTGTTGTACCGCAAGGCATTGTGCCTATTGGTACTATATAAGTCTTCAAGGAAGACATAAGTCTTCAAGGAAGACATAAGTCTTCAAGGAAGACATACTATATAAGACCCCCTTAGAGTTGTGGAATGGTTGTAAAGCTAGTTTACGACATATCCGCATATGGGGGTGTCCAGCATATGTGCTGAAGAACAAGACTACAAAACTGGAACCACGTTCTCAGGTGTGCCTATTTGTAGGCTACCCGAAGGAAACTAGGAGTGGATTCTTCTACAGTCCTGATGATAACAAAGTATTTGTATCGACAAATGCTACGTTTCTAGAGGAGGACTATATGAGGGAGTTCAAACCTCGTAGTAAAATGTTACTCGAGGATTTACTTACTGGTTCGACCAGTGCGCCATCGTCAACAAAAGTTTAAAAATACATAACACCTTCGACATCTGATAGTCAGATACATCCCAGTCAGAATGATCTACCACCTAGACGTAGTGGGAGGGTTGTATGATAACCTGATCGCTACCTTGGGGTTGGAGAGGCACAAGTTGTCGCCTCCAACGATGATATAGATGATCCATTGACCTACAGTAGTGAAATGTATTATCCTGACAAAGAAGAATGGCTCAAAGCCATGAACCTAGAGATGGAGTCCATGTACTCCAACTCGGTCTGGGAACTTGTAGACCAACCTGATGGGGTGAAACCCATAGGTTTCAAGTGGATCTACAAGAGGAAGAGGGGATCAGATGGGAAGGTACAGACCTTCAAAGCTAGACTAGTGGCCAATGGTTATACCCAGAAAGAGGGAGTTGACTATGAGGAAACTTTCTCGCCAGTAGCTATGCTAAAATCCATCTGCACTCTTCTATCCATAGCCACATATTATGACTATGAAATTTGGCAAATGGACGTCAAGACTACATTCTTGAATGGCAATCTTGATGAAAGTATCTATATGATACAACCAGAAGAGTTCATCGCCCAAGGTCAAGAGCAAAAAGTTTACAAACTGCAAAGGTCCATTTATGGACTCAAGAAGGCATCTCGATCATGGAATAGAAGATTTGATACAACGATCAAGTCCTATAATTTTGAGCAGAATGTTGATGAGCCTTGTGTATACAAGCGCGTCATTGACGGGAATGTGGTTTTTCTTATATTATACGTTGATGACATCTTACTCATTGGGAATGATGTAAGGATATTATCAGACGTAAAAACCTGGCTAGTTGAGCAATTTCAAATGAAAGATTTGGGAGAGGCGAGTTATGTTCTCGGGATCCAGATTCTTCGAGATCGCAAGAAACGACTGTTAGCTATGTCTCAAGCATCCTACATCGACAAGATCCTTGTGCGATTCGGGATGCATAATTCCTAGAAAGGCAATCTTCCTTATCGGCATGGAATTCTTTTGTCGAAAGAACAGACCTCAGGGCATTAAGGAAATGAGATATATCCCATATACCTCAGCAATTGGTAGTCTCATGTATGACATGTTATGGACGAGACCGGACATCTTTTTTGCAGTGGGAGTAGTCAGTAGGTTTCAGTCAAATCCGGGATTGGATCACTGGGTGGCTGTGAAACATATTCTCAAATATCTTAAGAGAACGAGAGATTATATGCTAGTATATTCCGGTGAGGATATGATCCTAAGAGGATATACAGACTCTGATTTTAAGACAGATGTTAATTCTAGGAAATCAACATCTGGATCAGTGTTTACCCTAGGTGGTGGGGCTATTGTATGGCGGAGCATAAAGCAATCTTGCATTGCCGACTCCACCCTGGAGGCTGAATATGTAGCAGCTTGTGAAGCAGCTAAAGAAGCAGTTTGGCTCCGTAAATTCTTGGGAGATCTGGAAGTTATTCCGGACATGGATAAACCACTCACCCTCTAGTGCGACAATAGTGGAGTAGTGGCAAACTCCAAAGAACCAAGAAGTCACAAGATGGGATAGCATCAGAGAGATAGTGCAGAGATGAGACGTTAGCGTCCCAAAGATTACATCCGCAGAGAACCTTGCTGATCCGTTTACAAAGACCTTGCCGGCTAAAGTGTTTGAGGGTCACCTAGATGGTCTAGGATTACGTGACATGTCCCATTTGCTCTAGTGCAAGAGGGAGATTGTTGGGATGTATGCCTTAGAGCTACATGTGATGTAAACAGTTTCATGTGTTTAGTAATAAAAGGATGTGTTATTCATTTATCAAATTGTTTGTTTAATTTTGCATATTATATATCTTCATAAATGCCATAGATTAATTATGTACCTTCAGACTTCGTGTATGAATGTCATGCACAAGAGGATTTAAGTCTGAAGTTAGTAATCTTAAATAGTCCATAGAGAGCAAACAAACCGGGTACTTTATTTGTGGTTTATCTATAGCTGCGGTCCATTCTATATTTGGATGGCGATCTTAATCCGGATCGTCCATGTAGAGACATGAGAATGGAGGCACCTTATATGATGTGATCATATAGGACTGGACCCAGATAGAAATGACATTCTTATAATATCCGTTAAACAAAGAAAGTCATTTCGATCTACATTGATGGTCATAAATGGATAGATCTTAATCCTGAGTGTACTACGAACTCCTGCATGGCGGGTTGTGTCCTTTTATTTACAAAGGTGAGGTTGGTGTAGCAATCCCAACCAATAACTACGTACTTTGGGGGCACAATTTGTCATGTAGCTGGGAACGTCTTACATAGACATGGAATTCACTCCTTCTTGCGAGAAGTAGATGAGTATCTCTATTAAGGGTTGATTCAGTACTTGAACGATTTGAGCGCTCAAGTTTTTCTATTACGAATAGACAGATTAATATTCATAATAGTTATGAATAAATCGTTCATTAGAGAATCAATGGTACTTAAGGTAAAAATAATTAGAGGGGTATAACGGATATTTTGACTCGGCTCTAATTACAAGATATTTGTGAAGGATCAATTCGTATGCAATATATCGGTGGACACCGACTTGGTTCGGCTTAATATTTCATCTACGCCAATGAGAGTGTAACTTCGGATTTTTAGTGGAATAATTCGGAAATTTCTAATTAAGAGCTTAATTAATATTTCGAGATTATTGGAGCTCGGAACCGTAGGTCCACTTGGTCCCCGTGCTAGCTCGATATACTTTAGCAGAGCTAATATAATTGGACGGTCCAATTATATACTCATAAAGAATAAATATTATTAATATGATTAATAATATTAATTACATCACACTTGAGACTTTATATTAAAAGTTAATATAAGGCATTAATAATTATATGATAATTATTAAATTAGAACAATAAATTTTATATGATATAATTTAATAAGGCTAAGAATTATTTTGGAAACAATAATCATCACCATGGTAGGATTGCTTATTGGATGAGGAATAGGATTTGTTTGTTTGAGAAACAAAATCAAACCCAATCACCATACCTTGGCCGAATTCCTTCATTGGTAAGGAATAGGATTTGTTTGTTTAAGAAACAAAATCAAATCCTAATTACCTTAGCCAAGGCCGAAATTCCCTAAATGGTAAGGGATAGGATTTGTTTATTTTGGAAGCAAAATCAAACTAGGATTCCTACCCTTGGCCGAATTTTGTAAGGATGAGAGACTAATGGTTGATTTATTTTATGAAACAAATTACCTAAAGTATAAAAGAAAAATTATAATTTAATTTTTTTTTTAAGATCTAGACATTAGAAAACCCTAGCCTCCATCTCCTCTTCAAGTTCTCAAAAGTTGAGAAAATGAATTGAAGAACCTGAAATTAATTCGGTCTGTGATATTAATCTCTAAACCGTTTAGAGATTAATTTGTGAGTGTAGCCCACACTACCCTCCGTAGGTATCGAGACATAGTTCGGAAGACCTTTTGAAGTTGAAAAACCCTTCTCCCATCCTTCTATCATTCACGGCAGTGGGCAATCAAACCCCACTGCTGTGCACGCATATAAGGCTTCCCTGGGACTCAGTTTTTTTTTTTTTTTTTTTTAATTCGGATTTTTGGGAAACACTTTTAGGGAATTTTAGGGCCGTGTTAGGATTGATTTTAATTGAAAAATCAGATCTGAAATTACACGACAGTACACGCAAATGGAGTGTAGAAAAATTTTTCAAGTTCGGTCTGTGAGCCTTACCGCTTCCGCTGCGCGAGGGAAAGCGTTCCCTACAGGGTGAGTGCGGCCTTAAATCTTATTTTCCGGGTTCACACCGGGTGGCGACGCCATTATTCTCCGATTTAGTCCCCGCGGGCTACTCCGTACTCCCAACTAGGCCACGAGCCTAGAACAGCATGCTTCGCCCAAGTTCTGTGTCCTATAATTCAGATACTTTGGGATCGTAAGAAACGACTGTTAGCTATGTCTCAAGCATCCTACATCGACAAGATCCTTGTGCGATTTAGGATGCAGAATTCCAAGAAAGGCAATCTGCCTTATCGGCATGGAATTCATTTGTCAGATGAATAGTCTTCTAAGACACCTCAAGATATTGAGGAAATGAGATATATCTCATACGCCTCAGTAGTTGGTAGTCTCATGTATGATATGTTATGCACGAAACCGGACATCTGTTTTGCAGTGGGAGTAGTCAGCAGGTTTCAATCAAACCCAGGATTGGATCACTAGGTGGCTGTGAAACACATTCTCAAATATCTTAAGAGAACGAGAAATTTTATGCTTGTGCATTCTGGTGAAGATATGATCCTGAAGGGATATAAAGACTCTGATTTTCAAAGAGATGTAGATTCTAGGAAATCTACATCTGGATCAGTATTCACCCTAGGTGGTGGGGCTATAGTATGGCGGAGCATAAAGCAATCTTATATTGCTGGCTCCACTATGGAGGCTGAATATGTAGCAGCTTGTGAAGCATCTAAGGTAGCAATCTGCCTCCGTAAATTATTGGGAGATCTCGAAGTTATTTCAGATATGGATAGACCACTCACACTCTATTGCGATAATAACGGTGCGATGGCAAACTCCAAGGAACCAAGAAGCCACAAGAGGGGAAAATATATAGAGAGGAAATATCATCTCATCATAGAGATAGTGCATAGAGGAGACGTTACTGTCACAAAGATTGCTTCCGAAAGAACTTGGCTGATCCGTTTACAAAGACCTTGCCGATTAAAGTTTTTAAAGGTCACCTAGATGGTCTAGGATTACTGACATGTCCCATTTACTCTAGTACAAGTGGGAGATTGTTGGAATGTATGCCCTAGAGCTACATGTGATGTAAACGGTTTTATGTGTTTTGAAATAAAATGATGCATTATTCATTTATCAAATTATTTGTTTAAATTTCGCATATTATAAATCATCTTAAATACCCTAGATTACTTATGTGCCTTGAGACTTAGTGTATGTGTGTCATACACAAGAGGATTTATGTCTGAAGTTAGTAATCTTAAATAGTCCAAATAGATCAAACAAACCGAGTACTTTGTTTGTGGTTTATCTATAGTTGCGGTCCATTCTATATTTGTATGGAAATCTTGATCTGGATCGTCCATGTAGAGACATGAGAATGGAGTCACATTGTATGATGCGATCATATAGGACTAGACCCATATGGAAATGACATTCTTATAATATCTGTTAAACTAAGAAAGTCATTTCGATCTACTAGATGGTCATATATAGATTGATCTTAATCCTGAGTGTACTACGAACTTCTGCATGACAGGCTATGTCCTTTGATTTACATAGGTGAGGTTGGTGTAGTAGTCCCGACCAATAGCTACGTACTTTGGGGACTCAGTTTGTTTTGTAGCTGGGAACATTATACATAGACATGGAGTTCACTCCTTCTTGCGAGAATTAGATGAGTATCTTTCTTAAGGGCTGATTCGGTACTTGAATGATTTGAGTGCTCAAGTCTCTCTATTACGAATAGAAAGATTAAAATTCATAATAGTTATGAATAAATCGTTTATTAGAGAATCAATGGTACTTAAGGTAAAAATAATTAGAGAGGTATAACGGACATTATGACCCGACTATAATTATGAGATACTCGTGAAGGGTCAATTCATATGTAATGACTATATCGATGGACACCGACTTGGTTCGGCTTAATATATCATCTACGGCAACGACAATGCAACTTTTGGTTTTTTAGTGGAATAATCCGAAGTTAATAATTCGGAATGTTTAATTAAGAGCTTAATTAATATTTCGAGATTATTGGAGCTCGGAACAGTAGGTCCATTTGGTCCCCGTGCTAGTTCAATATACTATAGCGGATTTAATATAATTGGATAGTCCAATTATATACTCACAAAGGTATAAATATTATTAATAATGTTATTTGTCACACTTTGAACTATATATTAAAAGTTAATATATATTTTTAATAAGTATATGATAATTAAACACTTGGTATTTAATTGTATGTGGTATAATTAAATAGAAGGTTAATTGTGTAAATTCTAAATTTTGGGTTTTTGGAAACCCTTGGACTTTATTTGGATGTTACATCTCTTTTAATGGCAGTTAATCTTCTTATTTTGTAACATATTTTCTATTATGGAAATTAAACAATGATGTTACAAAATTTATTACTCTTTTCTTGTTATGGCCGAATTCTTCATGGCAAGGAGGGGAAGAATTTTGATTGTTTTGGAAATAATAAATCATTGGCTTTGCTTTTAGTAGTTACACCGTTTTTGAAAGGTAATAACTAATTACTTTTGTAACATATAATTCCTTTATGGATATTAATATTACATGTTACAAAATTAATAAAAAAAAAACAATTAAGCCTTGGTTTAAACATTCATGGTAGGATGGCTTAGGGCTTGTTTTAATTTTGTAAAATTAAACCCTAAGTATAAAACGTAAAATATGTTTTTCTTTTCAGAAAGGCTTCTCATTCCAAACCCTTGCCACCTTCTTCTTCTTTACCATTCTCTCAAAAGTTGAGAAACTCCATTGAAGAACAAGAACAAAATTAAGAAAAATATCATTGTGACAACATTCTCTAATGTGTTTAGAGATTTTATTTGTGTGAGTCAAGCCCACACTTGTTTCCGTTGGTTATGAGACATTATACGGAAGATCTTTTGTTGTCGAACGAACAAAAATTCTTCTCTTCCATTCTTCTTTGATTCACGGCAATGAGGGTAATTTTCCTCACTACCGTACCTTGCAATAAAGGGGTTTCGGGGTTCTGTTTGTTTTCATTTTAATCCGAACTTTTGGGAAACACTTGGGGACATTATGGGGCTGTGTTGTGACTGATTTTTGAGTGGAGATCTGAATTATCCTTGCAGTTCACCCAAATCAGGGGGTGATTTGTGTGCAGTTCGGTTGTGTAACGGAGTCCAAAACAGTCCATTATTTCACTACATTTCATAGGCTGTTCGGGGACTGTTTCGGGGGCATTCCGGGGCTGAAATCTTGTCTGAAATAGAAGCAAAATTTTAGTATACCCATTAGTTACATTCGGCCAAAGGAAGGCGAAAGTAGAAAAAAATTTCAAGTCCGATCTGTGTACCTAATCGCTTCCACTGCGTGAGGAAAGCGTTTCCTACAAGTGCATTATGCGATTTTCGGAAGGGTTGTTGCTCCGCGGCTTTTCTGATTTACTGGTTCGTTGTTTTCCTTTGCTGTTTTACTATTTTGGACTGTTGTTTGCTCACTGTTTTTACGGTATTTGGGCTGTGTTTTCTGGCCACTGTTTTGCGGTAATAAGGGCTAAATTTTGGGGCAGTTTTGGGGGTCAAACAGTGCAGTTTGTGGGGATTTAAGTGCAGATTTTCAGTGTAGTTTTTTGTGGTGGTTGGGTGCAGAATTAGGTAGATTTTCATTGATGTTTAGGGTGTAGAACTGGGTAGTTTTTTGGTGATTTTTGGTGCAGAACTAAGCAGTTTTGGTGGTTGTTCTGGATAGTTTTCAGTGGTGTTTTGCGGCAGTTTGGGCGTGTATTTCAGGCGTGTTTTAGTGGCAGTTTAGGCGTGCAGTATAGGGGTATTTTAGCGTCAGTTTGGGCGTGCAGTGGAGGGGCGTTTGTGGTGGTTTGAGCATGTATTGCATGGACTATTTTGCGTGAAGGTGTGGGCGAGAGGAAAAGAGTTTTTTTTTTTTCCCGTATGGGTGCTAGGGCTTCAATGTGTTGGTTTAAGCTTCTTTTTTATAGGCAAATGGGTGGGGCTTACATTGTGCAAGAAGGAAAGGAATCTTTGTACAATTAAATGGGGTTATTTTAATTAGTGTGCTATAAGGAAAAAATCCATCTAATTAGGGATGTGATTTGGTTTGATTTGATTTGATCTCTTTTAATTAGAAATTTGATTTGATTTGATTTCTTTAATTTGGGAAGGGGATTTGTCTTGATTTTAGCATGTGTTTAATGTGTGATTTTGTTATTTTGGAAGGTGATGGGCATGTATTTGGTCTCTTTGGGCGTGGGTTTGGTCCATTTTGGTGAGCTTGGTGTATGGCTTGGTGGTGTGTGGGCTTGGTGTGTGACTTGTGGGGGTTTGGGCCGAGGATAAATTTAAAAACAGAGGCTTATCAAGTAAACCCAACGAGGTGTTAATTTCTGACTTTCTCTTCCGACGTCTGTTTCCCGCGACTTACCAAACTTAGAGAGGAGTGCCTCCATACGAGACTCATCATCGGGACTTACATGTAAAAATACAATGCCTACAACTATGACTAGAGATATTTAATGATTAAATCGTTCTTATATTAATATTGTCTCATATCTTTTTAATCCGATTTAACCATATGGACTTTTATCATTTATATATCCAAGCAATCCAATTACAAAATGATAAAATAACATTTTCCTTTTGTCACATAGTTAATTTGTATAAAAACACAATGTCATTTACAAATAGTGATGCTATGGGTCATAACTCATAGCCAATCACTCAAGTATCGAACACAACTACGACTAGGGATATTTGATTATTAAACCGTTCTTATATTAATACTGTCTCATATCTTAATAATCCGATTTATCCATATGGACTTTTATCATTTATATATCCAAGTAATCCAATTACAAAATGATAAAATAGCATTTTCCATTTGTCACATAGTTAATTTGTATAAAAACACAATGTCATTTACAAATAGTGATGCTATGGGTCATAACTCATAGCCAATCACTCAAGTATCGAACACCTGAACTATGTACATGTCGCTCTAACTTTTGCTGAGAAATAGCTTTCGTCAGTGGATCTGTAATATTGTCATCTGATGCGATCTTCTCGATCTTCACATCACCACGATATATTATCTCATGAATCAGATAAAACCATCGAAGTACATGCTCGGATCATTGATGAGACTGTGGTTCCCTATCCTGTGCTATAGCCCCGTTATTGTCGTAATACAAAAGTATTGGCTTAACTGCTAAAGGAACTACTCCTAATCCAATTGGGAATTTTTGGATCCAACTACTTCTTTTGCTGCCTCAGCTGCAGTAATGTATTCCCCTTCAGTTGATGAATCCACAACAATCTCTTGCTTGGAAGATTTTCGGCTCACTGCTCCGTTGTTCAAACAAAATATGTACCCCGATTGTGACTTACAGTCGTCTTTATCGGTTTGGAAACTTGCATCGATGTACCCAGTCACCTCAAGTTTTCATTCTCCATAGACTAAGAAAGCATCCTTAGTTCATCTAAGATACTTAAAGATGTTCTTAACAGTAATCCAGTGACCATCACCTGGATCGGCCTAATAGCGACTGTACATGCTCAAAGCATACGAGACATCAGATCGCGTACATATCATGGCATACATGATCGATCCGACTGTGGAAGCATACGGAATCTGAATCATTGCATCTCTCACATCTTGAGTTTTATGACACATATCCTTAGATAGAGACACACCATATGACACTGGAAGCAGCCCCCTCTTGGACTTGTCCATGTTGAATCTCTTCAACACTTTGTCAATATATGAGCTCTGGGAGAGTCCATCCAGCTTTTTAGATCTATCCCGGTAGATCCTTATTCCTAAAATAAAAGACTGCTTCTCCCAAGTATTTTAAGGAGAATTTTATGAAAACCAAGCTTTCACCGATTGTAGCATGGACACCGACTTGGTTCAGCCTAATATTTCATCTACGGCAACAAGAGTGCAACTTCAGGTTTTTAGTGGAATAACCCGGAGTTAATAATTCGCAATATTTAATTAAGAGCTTAATTAATATTTCGAGATTATTGGAGCTCGAAACCGTAGGTCCATTTGGTCCCCTTGCTAGTTCGATATACTATGGCGGAGTTAATATAATTGGATAGTCCAATCATATACTCACAAAGAATAAATATTATTAATATGATTAATAATATTAATTGCGTCACACTTGAAACTATACATTAAAAGTTAATGTATGGCATTAATAATTATATGATAACTATTAAAGATAGAATATTGAATTATATATGATATAATTTAATAAGGCTAAGATTTGTTTATTTTGGAAATAAAATTCATTAAGAAATCTAAGCCATGGCCGAATTGCTTGATCAATAAGGAATGAGATTTGTTTGTTTTGGAAACAAAATTAATTCAGATATCTTAGCCATGGCCGAATTCCTTGATCAATAGAGAATATGATTTGATTGTTTTGGAAACAAAATTAATGAAGAAATCTTAGCCATGGCCAAATTCCTTGATGTATAAGGAATAGGATTTGTTTGTTTTGGAAACAAATATTTAATTAAAAATCCTTGTTATGGCCGAATTTTGTAGGAGGTGGGAGACTAGTGGTTGATTTGTTTTATGAAACAAATTACCCTAAGTATAAAAGGAAAAATATCTTTTTTCTTTTTAGAACTCTACAACAGAAAACCCAAGCCACCTCTTTCTCTTCTCTATGCTCTCAATAGTTGAGAAAGATTATTGAAGAACAAGAAAAATATTCTTGGCGTGTGATTAGATCTCTAAAACGTTTAGAGACATGATTTGTGAACGTAGCCCACACTGCCCTCCGTTGGTAACTAGATATAGCTCGGAAGATCTTGTGGCATTGGAATACATTCTCTCCCTCTCTCCAGCAATTCACGGTATTGAGGCAGTAAATACCTCACTACCGCGCGCATCCCTTGCATTATTGGGGCTCGGTTTTGATCTGTTTTAATTCGGGTTTTGGGAAACACCTTGGGGACCTTTTGGGGTTGAGTTAGGATTGTTTTTGAGTGGGAAAAATCAGACCTAAACCCTACAGCAGGTCACGCATATAGTGGACTGGTTTAGGTGCAGTTCACGTGTGTAACGGGTACAAAACAGTCCGCTATTTCACAGCAGTTCAAGGGGCTGTTCAGGGACTGTTTTGGGGCCATTCCGGGGTTGAAATCTTGTGCAAAACAGAAAAAAAAATTTCAGTATACACACTGGTTCCATTCGGCCAAAGGAAGGGCAAAGTAGAAAAAAATTTCAAGTTCGATCCATGAGCCATACTGCATCCGCCGCGTGAGGAAAGCGTTTCCTACATCAACCTCAACTGGACAAGCCCTCACTCTTTAGGTAGCCTCTTTGGTGTGGCTATAGTCAGGGGTGAATCTAATGTCTCCAACTCTCTACAAGGTAGGTCATAAAACACGCTGATATGAAAGAATGAGTGGCACCTGAATCAAATAATACTCTAGCATGTACTGAACTAACTGATAGTGTACCTCCGACAACTGCATTAGATGCCTGAGTTTCCTGAAGCATGAGAGTATTCACCCTACCCTGAGCTCTACTAGAAGAAGTGAGTTCTCGGTCACCCATTACTTGACCTCTATCTCTAGTTATCTGACCCTTATCTATTGATCACTACTCTCCTCGTCTGACCAATATCTACTGATCTCTACTATCCTCCTACCATGCTCCCACTAGGTTGTGGTTGGGGTGCAGATGAAGTAAAACTGGAAGGTGGCAATTGGTATGCTGGTACTAGACAATCTTTCTTCAAATGACTCATCTATCAACACCGGTAACACCCTCTATTCCTAAGCCTACAAGATCCTGAATGAGGTCGTCTACATTTCATACATGTTGGGTGATTATGCCCCGGTTGGGCTACTGATCGAGTAGAAACTACACGAGAGGTAGCACTCTGAGAAGGCCTACGATTTGGACCTCCTTGAGTAGGGCCCATGTCTCGTAGTGCTATGGGAGGAGCGGACGTATGTTTTTGTCTACTCGAACCACCAAATTCTGCCCTAGCTCTCTCCTCTAATCTTGTCCTCTTCCGAGACTCCCTCTTTGCCTGCCTCTTTCTAACTCATGGCTAAAATCAAAGAGTAACATCTAAAACCTGCGTATAAGTGGTGGTCTATGTAAAATGGACGGACAGAAAAAAAAAATAATCTCAGAGTCTATTGAAAAACCGCTTCACTTTCATTTCTTCAGTGTTGATCAAATATAGGGTATATCGAAATAATGAGGTAAACTGTATATTATACTGAGAAACTGTCATCTGATCCCCCTCAACTAACTGTAATGATCGGTAGTCTCTACTAATGTTACATTATAGTACTGTTACATTATGGGACAAATGTAACATAATATAAATTATGTTGGGACACAAATAAGATTGTGAGGCAACTTTGGATAAAATCGGTAAATTCCTCGAAATTTCGATAAGAAATTGTATAATATTCTGCTCTGGAAATCCATAATATTTAGGCCATTTTTTTCATATGAACTCCGATTTTTATGGAATTTATGTCATCAGAAAGCTAGGATCGAGACCTACAACTTCCATGTTTAATATATTTCCAAATTCAAACTAGAAGCAAGTTAAAAACGCAGATCAAAAATTCAGATGAATAGTAACCTGAGACCTATCTAGAGAATTACACATTTCTCACAAAATTTCTAATTTTCTTTAAAGCAAAACATTACCTATTAGTCAAATGGCCCCTACTATATATAAAAGGGGACTATCATAAATCTTCAAGATTTGAGAAAGAGAAGAGAAGTGTGAGGGAAGAAGAGCATATAGAATATGGAGAAGAAATGAAGAAGAAGAGAGAGAAGGAAAAGAGGATGAAGCTAGTGCCAAATATCTTTTCCTCAAACAATAAGGAGAGAAACCACTATTGAAGCCTTGAAAGGTGAAGAAAAAAAATAAGAAATGAGGTAAGATCATTTTGACCAAAATCTTGGATTTTTGAAATCTAGATAGTATAAAGTTATGATGGTGGTAGTAACGTGCTAGGGATTGTATTTGATGAGAAAATAGGCATGAAGTTGATTGTGTTTTGAGCTGTCCCAACATTCGAAAACCCTAAGTGTTGAGCTAAGTAAGGTTTATGAGATTAGAAGGTTAAATTTTGAATATGAGGTGTTCATATTGAAATTTAAGAAGTTGTGTGAGTGGTGGTGGTGATGTGTGAAGTGTTTAAAGCAAGTGAGGCATGGAGTGTTAATGTTTAGGCCCTGATTTTGGCCTGGCGTTGTGACGCCATTATCCTACCGTCACCACGCGTACTGGAAATTTGCCTCAGTTCATTTCTACAATGGTGGGCGTCGCGATGCCCAAGAATTTTTGTCGGGACCTAGAGACAAAAATGCTAACTGGAATTACGAGATTATGGGTGAGGGTCGTGACGCCCAATAGGAAGCGTAGCAACGCGTGACTAAAACATTTCCTAAATCAGTTTCAGCTCATTATGATTTCAACATAGCATGTTAGAGGCTACCTTATAGGTCTCGTATCATTTTGTATACATACCTTACATCAAGACACAAGCATCATAAGCATTGTAGATAAAACATATTTACATATTAATAAGCTTAGCTATATTCCAAAGCTCATTTTACAACATATATGCTAATCAAGTTTCTGATCATTGATTATCCTCAGGAACCACAATCTTCTTCAATAAAGGGATTCAGTGTCAGCCAGATTCCAAAATCAGTGAGTGGAAACTTTCCTTTTGAAATGACATTCATTTTATTATTTTTCACATCAGACTTATTTTTACGCTTTAGAACGTTATGAGATTTTATTACAGTTATTTCATGAAAGTTTATGATTTAAATTATCTTTGAGAAAGAAATGTTTTCAATGTATGATTTTATGATTTTCGAGGCATGCAGGAAAAACCCACCTCAGTATGTAACTAGATACAGACATAGAATCGACGGATAACATGTGCACATATAGAGGACTAGGTGATGGTGATATGTAATGCCCCAAAATCCTACCTCATGGCTAGGGATGACAGATGCCCCTAGATCCTAGTTTCAGATCTTGCAGGGTAGCATAGATCCGCACCCTCAGTTATAGTTTCAGAGACAGAAGTGGCATTCTTTAGGGGACGACAATACGAAACGCCCCAAAGTAATGGATTTTCATTCCTGGCACTAGTTAGGCGTATGAGAGGACAGTGATACGTAACACCCCCACATGTTAGGTTTTCAGAGACAAAGACCAGTTTTTCATAAATAGTTTTTTTTCAGCTACAGATTTCAGAAAATATTTTCCAAAAATGAAACTTTTTCAAAAACAACAGTTTTATAAGACACTTTCAGAAAAGAAGAGTTTTACAGAAAGAGTTCCGACGAGAATTTCAGAAAGAAGCTCAGAGTTTTTAGACAGAGATGGAGTTTTTTATATAAAGCTATTTCTTGAACTTTAGTTTTAGAACCAAATATTTTTATAACAGTATTTCAGTTTTCGTCCACTAACTTAGATCGGACAACGGTCTAACCCCCCCCACTCATAGTTTCTTTGCTTTGCGGGTGTACTCGGAGGATGAGCTCGAGAGGAAGGATATTGATGCAGCCACTAGGGTATGGAGCCCACTAGTTAAAGTCAGAGAGAGTGAGAGTCCAGTTATAGTCAAGTAAAAATTATGTATTAAGTCTTTGGTTATGTGATAGTCATTGTCAAAGTAAGTGTTATTGAGTACAAAATTATTAATGTTAAGTTTGCATATTATGTTATGTTATTAACTTTGGTCTAGGGCCCCTTACATAAGATATTTAAATAGAGAAAAGAGTATTTGTATCGTTCATGGTTAGAGAGTCAGAGGCCCAAGGGAATAGTACTGCCTATTCCATGACTGTAGCATCTCTCGGATTTGGGATGTCACACTAAGTATTCAAACTCTTGTGCTCTGGCATCTCTAACACTATATGGTAGAAATCTAGACAAGAATGTTATACTGAACTCAGCCTAGGTAAATGGAGGAGCACCCCACTACTGACCATCAACGAAAGCCATAAACAAAATATTTGCTACATCCCTCAACTTGAAGCTGACCAACTCAACCACCCCATCCGAAAGTGATACTTATACGGTCAAACTCCTCAATAAATCCATATGGGTCAAGGGAGGACTCAACTCTTGAAAATTTCAGTGAATGAAGCTTCCAAAAATCATGCAATGAAAGTAGCATCTTTTGATGTTGCGATTCTTGAACTGCTTCTAAAGTAAGTTCATGAGGTAAGGTAGAAGGTCTTGTTTGAAAAGCTGTAGGATCTGGCCTAATTGAGGGATTTACTGTCTAGTGAGCCAATAATAGTCCTACTGGTGGAGGCGGAATGTGAACTGTAGGTTCTGCGCTACTGTTATCGAGTAATCAATTAAACAAGGACTTCTATAGAGCACTGAACCTGTAGCAAACCCGTAGCTACTGCATCAATAATCTGTGCCACCGGTCTTCCTCTATCATCACATTCACCACCCTTCGTTAGACAATTATGACCCATAGCGTCACTATTTGTAAGAAACATTATAGTTTTTGTACAAATTAGTTATGTGACAATGAAAATTGCCTTTTATCATTTTGTAATTTATTTACTTGGATATATAAAAGGTAAAAGTCCTTATGATTAGTTCCAAATTGATAAGATATGAGACAGTATCAATCCATAACGATTAATCATTAAATATCCCTATTCGTAGTATTATCGAGATTGGAAATCGATAATACAGAATAGACTAGTGTTGCACTTATGCGTGTTATGGAAGTGTAACAACATAGTTCTCATATATTTAAGTATTGGATACTTATGCAAGTGCTGTAGGAGGTTGTGTTTACCAATGGTACGGAAACAGCTTCATTCTAGATAGAACCCCGTAGAATCCTATTGGTAGTATTACTAATGTGTCTATGGGAATCCGCATCAGGGTAGGTGTATTTGGTCTTAACCTGAGACTTACATCGCTAGTACTTGCGACAATCAATACGTTTTGGTTTTGGTTGTTCAGGATTTTAACAGGTTCTGTGTACACCTCTTCTGGGTTTATTGAGAATCGTAGTGTATTGGATGTGATGTCAAGGCGGAAGTATCTCTTCAGTCATATGGAGATGATGATCACACGGGGATACAAAACTGGTTCTCTAATATGTTGTAACCATCAGAATAATATGACAAGGTCATGATTATCTAATTAAAGAGACTAGTTGCTCGTGATCCGATATATGCTTCGTACGAGGTAGACACTATTCCAGCCCCAGGCTTTGCATGTGACATCTGATACTGGATCACAATATATAATACTATGTATATTACGCCTAACAAAGATTAAATATTCCTTTAAGAATATTTCTAGGAATTGGGTAGGCACAATGCTTTGCTAGAAGCCAATCATGTCTGGTAATTTGGTAAACATATAGTACGAGGTACGTACATGTTCAGATAGTTCGACGATCGGATTTACTGCCAACATATCTATGGATCTCTTGGGTCGCTTCCTAAAGACTCACTGATGACGTATGATTCGAACATAATTAATCTTGGATTATTTATGAAGAGATTTTATCTAGGATAAAATAATATTAGAAAATGGAGAACGATTAATTTGGAATTAATCGATAAAATAATATATTTGATATATTAAATGAAATTAGATTTCGACGCGGAAATAAAATTAGATTTTAATTTGGGCAAACGAATTAATTTAGAATTAATTCGCAATTGACGTGAATAGTAATTTTACTTGGCATAATTATTTTGTTAAATTTGATTTAATTACGTCGCGATGAAAAATTTCTTTAATTCAGAATTAGCGAACCTGAGCCCGGGAGTCTTTGGAGGCACAATCGGATTTCGAATCAAGTGGAGCCCACATGTCACATCACTTTTCACTTTAATTTGCTTTTTGGTGATGGGTTTTGGTGAATGATGTGAAGGTATCTTGTAATACACACAAGTTGACTTGATTTATGACTTTTACCAAAAGTTTGGTATATGTTTTTCATTTTGATTTTGAAATCAAATAATTCAAGTTTCATTCTCTCTCTCACACGCCCATTCAAGCAAATTGAACTCTCTCATTTTTCTTTCACTTGGAAGAAAGTTCAAGGTAGAAGAATGTGAATTTTGTTGCAAAATTTACCAAGAGCTAACACTCTAAAAGAATCAACCAAGGTGATAGGGAAACCATCCCAAAAGCTTGGAATCAAAGCATAAAGCTTGGAGCTTGGACTTCATCCCCAAATTGGAGCTTGGCCAAATTCTTGAAGGATTTTTCTCTTCAACGCATCTCAAATCCGCTCATTGTAAGTATGATTCTGCCGTACGTTTTTAGTATTCACTATCTTTCATTGCTTGAATTTGATCTTAGGACTATATTAGAAACCAACAATGGTATCATTGAGCCTAATTTGAGCATCAAAATGATTAGGGTTCATAACATGAAATTTGGGTAAAAATGGATTTGAGCATGATTTGATGAAACTGTTTGATTGAGTATGCTTGAATGATGATAACATAATGTTATGCATGATCAATTACATGAAATTGAATTGGACTAATTTTTCCCCAATTTTGAGGCTTGGCCGAGAGTTGATGATGCCCTAAAGTCATGGTATTTTTTGTTCTTTTGATCATTGGATGAGTTTAAAGACTTGGTTAATGTTGATTTGTAATTCAATTAGATTAAAAAAGGAATCGGACAAATAAACCCACTAATGTCGTGAGCTATATAGCATGAAATGAAATGATTTTTTGAATCAATTATGTTGGAAAAGTGTTGATGATGATAAGCATGATTAATGGATTAGATTAGTATTTTGGAAATGATAATTTAAAAAGATTAATCATGGCTAAACACTTTGATTTATTAAATTTTGAATTTTGGAAAATTAGAATTTAATAATTTGGCTTGATTTAGAATTGGGCTTATAATTGTTGTATTTGGGCATAATGGGCTTGGTTGGGCCAAGTTGGTTTAGGCCAATTGGATTGGATTCAAATTGGGCCTAAATCATTCCATTAAGTCCAAATATAACAAATGGGCTTTAAATGTTTAATTGGGCCTAATGGGCCGAAATTGGTTTCTTAGCAAATAAGGGTGATTCCTTAATTGGGCTTTGGAATTTGGGTTTGACCCATGTTGACCAAAGCCCATGCCTTATGATATCAATTGAAAGCCCATTGGACTTTAATTAAACGACATTGAATGTTAATTGGGCTTTGAGACCCGTTTTCATTAGAATTGGAATCTAAGTCATTAAAGCGCATTAAAAGGTGTAGTTATTTAATTAGGAATTATATAAAGAATTAGTATTGAATACGAATTAAATTAGATTTAAATTATAGTTCGATATAATTCAAGAATTCGTACTTTGAGTACTTATTCTTAAACGAGTTTGACTCGCGCAAATCAAATCGTTGATTGAACATTGGATCACTTAATTCAAAGATTAATTAATTGGATTAGATTGATTGAATAACATGCTATGAGTGAATACATGGATGTGTTGAATGAATAATGTATATCAGATGGATATTAGAAGGGAAAGAGCAATTTCGAAAATTGTTGTAAATTAGAATTTATTAAATTGGACCTACGTGTCCAGCCTTATCTCTCTTGATTCTTTGTCTTCTCTTCTCACCTAATTCCCCTCAATGTTAATGAGGATCCTATTATTGTATTATGTAATTGGGTAGAAATTAGAATAGAACTAGCCGGGGAGAGGAATAGGAGTGGTTTGTTCTAGGAACTTTTTGTGCGATATCAATCCACATATCATTATTATTATTTTCTGTGTGCTTATTATTCTTTTAGAATGCATGCTTAAGGGTGTATGATGAGACCTAACAAAGATAATAAATTACATGCGGTTTTCCTTGAGAATGAATGAATACCTATTTACAGTGATAAGTGGGAGGAAAGTAGAACTCGATGAAATTCGGAGTGATACTGTTCCAGGCACAGAATCCTTAACAGAACATGAACAGTCCATCGAGAATGAGACTTTACTACAATCTTCGAATACATAAGAACCGTGTGGGTCGGAGAGAGTCAGGAAACAACTTAAGAGGTAGTGGTTTCTGATCTCACCTCATGTAGATATTAATCTCATTGAGGATAATGAACCGGCTACGTATCAAGAAGCGATACAAGATATCGATTCCGTTTTATGGCAAGAGGCCATGAAGTCTGAAATGGATTCCATGTACACCAAGTTTGGACACTGGTTGGTACACCAGAAGGCGTAAAGCCTATTGGTTGCAAATGGATCTTCAAGAAGAAGACTGATATGGATGGTAACATACAGATGTACAAAGCTAGGCTTGTAGAGAATGGGTATCGTAAACGACATGGTGTCGATTGCGATGAAACTTTCTCACCCGTTCCCATTATTAAATCCATTCGGATAATGCTTGCTATTGCTGCATATTTCGATTACGAGATATGAGAGATGGACGTCAAAATCATTTTCCTTAACGGAAACCTTTTGGAGGATGTTTACATGCAACAGCTTGACGGTTTTGTCTTACCAAGACTTTCAAACAAGTTTTATAAGTTAAATATGTCCATTTATGGATTGAAGCAAGCATCGCGTTCTTGGAACCAATGTTCTGATGAGATTATAAAAGAATATGATTTCATTCAAAGCGAGGATGATCCTTGTCTATATAAGATGGTTAGTGGGAGCTCACTGACATTCATTGTCCTTTATGATGATGATGTATTGCTTATTGGTAATGACATTCCCATGTTAATGTCGGTGAATGCTTGGCTTTCATTAAAATTCGCCATGAAAGATCTGGGAGAAGCAGCCTTTATTCTAGGAATAAAGATCTACATAGATAGATCTAGAAAGCTACTTGGACTCTCCCAGAGTACGTACATTGACAAAGTGTTGAAGAGATTCAACAAGGACCAGTCCAAGTGGGGACTGTTGCCAGTGTCACATGGCGTTACTCTATCTAAGGACATGTGTCCTAAAACTCAAGATGAGAGAGACAACATGAGTCGGATACCATTCACCACGACAGTCAGATCGATCATGTATGCCATTATATGTACGCGACCTGATGTCTCCTATGCTTTTAGCATGTGAAGTCGCTATCAGGTCGATCCATGTGAATGTCACTGGATGGCGGTTAAGAATATCCTTAAGTATCTTAGGTGAACTAAGGATGCTTTCTTAATCTATGGAGATGGAGAACTTGAGGTAACAGGGTATACCGATGCAAGTTTCCAAACCACAAAGACGACTACAAGTCATAATCCGGGTATATATTTTGTTTGAATAACAGAGCAGTAAGTTGGAAATCTTCCAAGTAAGAGACTATTGCCGATTCAAAAACAGAAGTGGAGTATATTGCTGCAGCTGAAGCAGCAAAAGAGGCAGTTGGGATCCAAAAATTCCTAATTGGATTAGGAGTAGTTCCGTTAGCAGCTGAGCCCATTCCATTTTATTGTGACAATAACGGGGCTATAGCGCAGGCTAAGGAACCGCGGTCTCATCAACGATCCAAACATGTACTTTTGTCATTTATTTACTTGGATATATAAATGGTAAAAGTCCTTATGATTAGTTCCGAATTGATAAGATATGAGACAGTATCAATCCATAACAGTTTAATCATTAAATATCCCTAGTCGTAGTATTATCGAGATTGGACATCGATAATGTAGAATAGACTAGTATTGCACTTGTGCGTGTTATGGAAGCGTAACATCATAGTTCTCATATTTTAGTATTGGATACTTATGCAAGTGCGGTAGGAGGTTGTGTTTATCGATGGTACGGAAACAGCTTCACTCTAGACAGACCCCGCAAAATTCCTTGGTAGTATGACTAATATGTCTATGGGAATCCGAATCAGGGTAGGTGTATTTGGACTTAACCAGAGACTTACATCGCTAGTACTTGCGACAATCAATACGTTTTGGTTTTGGTCATCCAGGACTTTAACAGGTTCTGTGTACGCCTCTTCTGGGTTTATTGAGAATCGTAGTGTATTGGATGTGATGTCAAGATGGAAGTATCGCTTCAGTCATATGGAGATGATGATCACACACGGATACAGAACTAGATCTCTAATGTGTTGCAACCATTAGAATAATATGACAAGGTCATGATTATCCGATTAAAGAGACTAGTTGCTCGTGATCCGATATATGCTTCGTACGGGGCAGACACTATTCCAGCCCCAAGCCTTGCATGTGACATATGATACTGGATCGCAATACCCAATACTACATATACAACACCTGACGAAGATTAAATATTTCATTAAGAATATTTTTGGAGAATTGGGTAGGCACGGTGCTTTGCTAGAAGCCAACCATGTCTTATAAATTGGTAAAAACGTAGTACATGGTACGTACTTGTTTGGATAGTCCGACGACCGAATTTACTGCCAACATATTCAGGGATCTCTTGGGTCGCTTCCCAAAGATTCACCGATGACGTATGATTCGAACATAATTAATCTTGAATTAATTACAGAGAGATTTTATCTAGGATACAATACTATTAGAAGAGAGAGAACGATTAATTTAGAATTAACCATTAAAATAATATATTTGATATATTAAACGAAATTTGATTTCGACGCGGAATTAAAATTGGATTTTAATTCGGGCAAACGAATTAATTTAGAATTAATTCACAAGCGACGTGAATAGTAATTTTGCTTGGCATAATTATTTTATTAAATTTGATTTAATTACGTCGCGACGGAAAATTTGTTAATTCAAAATTAATGAACCCAAGCCCGGGAATATTTGTGGGTGCACTCAGATTTCGAATCAAGTGGGGCCCACATGTCCATCACTTGTCACTTTAAGTTGCTTTTTGGTGATGGGTTTTGGTAATGATGTGAAGGTATCTTGTAATACACACAAGTTGACTTGGTGTATGACTTTTACCAAAAGTTTGGTATATATTTTTCATTTTGATTTCTAAATCAAATAATTCAAGTTTCATTCTCTCTCTTTCACGCCCATTCAAGCAAATTGAACTCTCTCATTTTTCTTTCACTGGCCGAAAGTTCAAGGTAGAAGAAGGTGAATTTTGTTGCAAAATTTACAAAAGCTAGCACTCTAAAAGAATCAACCAAGGTGATAGGGAAACCATCCCAAAAGGTTGGAATCAAAGCTTAAAGCTTAGAGCTTTGACTTCACCCCCAAATTGCAGCTTGGCCGAATTCTTGGAGGATTTTTCTCTTCAACGCATCTCAAATCCGCTAATTGTAAGTATGATTCCGCCGTACTTCTTTAGTATTCATTATCTTTCTTTGCTTGAATTTGTTATTGGGACTATATTAGAAACCAACACCCTTATGCATGGATTCCACTCTCTATCCCCTATTTGGCTCAAGGGAAGGTGCCACTGACCTCTGATCTGGATCCACACCCTGGGGCGCTCTACCATGCCTAGGTCAACCTCTGACTCTGGTTCTACTTTTGGGTGGCGTGTTATCTAAGCATTCAAGAAAAGTGAGTGATCAATTTCATTCTAAAGAAATCGTAATCAAAGTAATGAGACATACCATGAGATAAGCATACTAGAGGAACAGTGTTTTATATATATATTAGTATCCCGGGTATACTACATATTTATAAGGCACCGCCACTCTTCCATTACAGTTACTGACTACTTAGATAATGATCTGTTACCATCTTTATAGCAACCCCGATCTAGGAAGCTATCGACAGATAACATATTCCACTGTCATCTAAGCCACTGACTTTTAACTTGAAATATTTACATTTTATTATCTGAATTGAATTTTCTTAACAATAAACAAGCACACATATTTTAGGACTCTCTGTTAATACATAAACCATAAGTACATACATAGTCTAAGTACTCTATAAAAACCAAAATGTGTCATGCAACAAAGAAAATAAAAAAGGAACTACATTCTAAGCGAATGTAGTTCTCACTTGATGGACTCTTGAGACTTCTGATTGTAGTGCTGTTTTTATCCCTGATCCATGCCTCCAAAATATGGTTGTGGCTCACTAGTGAAAATAGTCCTGTAAACTCTAGAGAGTAGGGGTGAGTCCTAAAGAACTCAGTGAGTGGAGCTACAAAACCGAAATGAAATAGGATATTCATGAAAACTTAGAAATAGAAAATTAATATCTAAATTTATAAAACATAACTCAGTTTTTCATTTCAAAACTATAGTGACAAATCATTTTTTTAAAAGAAATCTATTTGTATGTGAATCTACCAATAATCTGGCCTCGGGAGCGTCCTTCTTGTACGTAATCTTATGGTCTTGGGGAGCTGTAGACAACAGAACTGGACGACGCATGCTGTTCTAGACTCAGGGCCTAGTTGAGAGTACGAATAGTCCGCGGGGGACTAAACCGGAGAATAATGGAGTCGCCACCCGGTGTGAACCGGGACAAAGATTTAAGGCCGCACTCACCCCTCGCAAGGGAAGACCTCAAACCGTTGGGTTCGGAATGGTCCCTTACTTATGTCATTGTGATGATATAATTTATGCAATAAATCGACCGCATCTAATCAATAATCATGTTCAAGGTTACCTAGATCTAATATGCTTTCGCTAACTAAATCCTAATCTAAGTTCGCATGCTTGAAAATAAATCTTTAAACAATAAACACGCAATATCACACATTGAACAATTAAGCCATCGAACCAATGCAAACAAATAATGACTAAAGCATAATATAAACTAAACTAAACGTCATGCATAAAACGAACATAATCATGCTTTAAAATTAAATAACGAAACTACGTTAAAACATGCTTAAAATAATAAATAAACAACCTAGAACTACATCATGCTCGAATACAAATTTGGATGAGACGAGATACGTGTATCTTAAGTGGTACGTGGTATTGTATCCCGAGTGCAGACCATACTACCGTCCATTCGGAATCGGCTATGGAATTTACGTCCGGGTTTCCATCCGATATACCACAAAAGGGAAACACATATCCCGCTCATCCAACAATCACATCATGCTTCAAACGACTCTCATGCGATAATATTCTAAAATAAATAAAAATAAAACAAAAGAAAATAAGTAAAAGGTACCCTCAGGTCTAACCTCTTTCGTCAATCTTTGGAAGTGCTTTCCAAGTCCGTTGGAAGGGCGAATGATCCGAAACTTTTCAAGATTGTTTGCTCACTGTTTTCCTTGCTGTTTTGATGCTCGGGCTGCTGTTTTACCTTCGTTTCACCGCCGTTTGGTCGCTGCGTTTCAGGTCACTGTTTTGGGCGTTTTTGGACTGTTTTGGGTGATTTTGGTGGTCTCGGGAGGTGCGTTTGTAAAGGTTTTTTGGGGAAACTTTTTGGGGATTTCTGGGATGGTTTTAAGATGGTTTTAGGACTGTTTTGGAGGCTAAACCGCAACAGAATCAGACCAGAACAGAAGACTAAATTCGGCAGTTCACCAGTGCAGTGAAGCCGTTTTCAGGGGCTGTTTTGGCGCCGATTTGGAGCTGCTTTGGGGGGTGTTTTTGCGGAACTTAAGGGCTGGAAATAAGGTTTATTTGAGGGTGTTTTAGGGCTGTGAATGGGGGCTGGAACTCGGCAATGGAGGGTTAAGTTTAGGGCTTGGGCGTGAAGGGTGTTGATGATGGAGGGAAGGGGCGGCAATGGAGGCTATTGGATTTTGAAGGTGCGGCAATGGAGGGTTCAGGGGGATGCTTGGGCGTGTAATGGAGGCAAGAGAGTGCTTTGGGCGTGTGAGGGAGATATGTGAGCTAGGGTTGTGAATGGGGGTGAAGGCCTCTTTTTATAGGCAAAGGGAAAAGGCTTTCCTTTTTAGATTAGGAAGGAATCTCCTAATTGGTTTCTAATAAGGAATGCATCTCCTAATTAGGATTTGGGATTGGATTTGATTTGGTAGGATTTGATTTGATTTCTTTTATTTAGGTAAGGATTTAATTTGATTTAAACATGTGATTAATGTGCAATTACCTAAATAAAGGGCAATGGGCGTGAATTACATCCTTGGGCATGGGTTTGGTTTGACTTGGGTTGACTTGGGTTGACTTGGGTATTTTGGGGATTGGTTTGTGTTTGGGTTTTGGGCCCTAAGGTGAGCTTTAAAACGGAGGTAACAAGCAACCGAAGCGAAACAACTCGGAGAAATCCAAAAAAATAGTGTTTTCCAACTTTACCCTTCCAACGTTCTTTTCCCGCGACTTTCATGACTAAAGAATAGTTGTCTCCTCAATAAGAAACTCCTCATCGGGTGATATGCAAAAATGCAATGTCTACAGTCGCCCCCACTTTGATGGGACTTGTGCAGTGTGTGACAATGACAGTCCTATCAAAGTACGTGCAATGCATTTTTACTTACCTGGCTCGCCAGCTGCCACATGGTTCGCCATGCTGTGTTGAGTTGATTTTGTTGAGGTGCTTCGACCTCTGGTCCATTCCCGAACCGCTGATGTGCTGTGGTGTGGTGAAGTCCATTCCCGAACTGTCACCGTGTTGTGGTCCATTCCCGAACCGATCTCCATTCCCGGAGTGTTGCTGTGATGTGATTTGATGAAGTCCATTCCCGAACTGTCATCGTTGTGGTCCATTCCCGAACCGATCTCCATTCCGGAGTGTGCTGTGTGATGATGTGATGAAGTCCATTCCGAACTGTCATCGTTGTGGTCCATTCCCGAACCGATCTCCATTCCCGGAGTGTTGCTGTGTGATGATGTGATGAAGTCCATTCCCGAACTGTCATCGTTGTGGTCCATTCCCGAACCGATCTCCATTCCCGGAGTGTTGTTGTATGTAGTGTGATGAAGTCCATTCCCGAACTGTCATCGTTGTGGTCCATTCCCGAACCGATCTCCATTCCCGGAGTGTTGCTGTGATGTGTGTGATGAAGTCCATTCCCGAACTGTCATCGTTGTGGTCCATTCCCGAACCGATCTCCATTCCCGGAGTGTTGTGTGTGATGTGTGTGATGAAGTCCATTCCCGAACTGTCATCGTTGTGGTCCATTCCCGAACCGATCTCCATTCCCGGAGTGCCATTCTCGGCTGCTCATTCCCGAGCTGTCCATTCCCGGACTAAATCTCCATTCCCGTGCCATTCTCGGCGTGCTCATTCCCGAGCTGTCCATTCCCGGCTGTCCATTCCCGGACTAAATCTCCATTCCCGGAGTGCCATTCTCGGCGTGCTCATCGTGTCCATTCCCGAGCTGTCCATTCCCGGACTGTCCATTCCCGGACTAAATCTCCATTCCCGGAGTGCCATTCTCGGCGTGCTCATTCCCGAGCTGTCCATTCCCGGACTGTCCATTCCCGGACTAAATCTCCATTCCCGGAGTGCCATTCTCGGCGTGCCATTCTCGGCTGTCCATTCCCGGACTGTCCATTCCCGGACTAAATCTCCATTCCCGGAGTGCCATTCTCGGCGTGCCATTCTCGCGTGCTCATTCCCGGCTGTCCATTCCGACTGTAATGATCTGATGTAATAAGGGCCTCGCCCCCAGAATGCCATCCTCGGCAGAAACTGAAACTGATGTGAGCCTCGCTCCCATAATGTCATTCTCGGCAAAAACTGAAACTGATGTAGCCTCGCTCCCAGAATGCCATTCTCGGCAGAAACTGAAACTGATGTGAGCCTCGCTCCCAGAATGCCATTCTCGGCAGAAACTGATGTGATATGGGCCTCGCCCCCAGAAACCATTCTCGGTAGAAACTGAAACTGATGTGAGCTCGCTCCCAGAATGCCATTCTGGCAGAAACTGATGTGAGCCTCGCCCCCAGAATACCATTCTCGGTAGAAACTGAAACTGACGTGAGCCTCGCTCCCAGAATGCCATTCTCGGCAGAAACTGATGTGATATGGGCCTCGCCCCCAGAATTCCTTCTCGGCAGAAACTGAAACTTGATGCCACTGATTCCTCTTAGCATATTGTAATTCCTCTCATAAGATAATCTTTGATAATTGGATATATTTTCGTCCTCAACGAATGCTTGGTGTCAAAGCCAGAGAATCTTCAAAGTACCCGACATGCTACAACTCCGATCGTCTGAATAGGTGATCTAAACTAGACTCCTAGTGTGTGTGTGCCAAGGATCTTTCACAGCTTATTCCATAAGCAAGCCAACTCGATGATTTCGCTTCGGAGAATCGGATCAGTGGGTCTAACCAACCTGAATGTCTTAATCACATTCTGTGATTACTTCAGCATACTCAATATGATACGGTCTTCTATATTGCACTCTTGTCTCATTCTTTTCATTCGGAACTCTTTTTTTTCTTTTCTTTATTTTTTCTCTTTCTCTTTTCTGACACACCTACCCTTTAAGGTAGCATTTCTCCTCATGGTGGTCCTAATACTCGCCCATGGGTAGCTTCACGCTTATCGGTTATAGGCGGTCTTTTCTTTTCTTTTCTTTTCTCGCAGAGACATTTTGTTATTTCTGACCATATCATATATCATAGCGTCTGTAATTCAGGGTGGACATCCAGGCAAACGGTCATTCACCGATCTCCTGTCTCTTCAGCTAGTCATTTCGTCAACCACTCAGGCTTCTATTGTTGAGATCCCATATTCATGTGCTTTATGAGTCTAATCAAGATCAATCTATTCAGCATACCGGCGAAGAACACTTCCAGCACTCATCGTTTCTAAGGCTTCTACCTATTGCACACAATGTCATCACCGGACATATATCAAATTACCGAAGACTTCTTTCTCACACTTTTTTTTTTTTTTCACACTCACTCACTTACTCAAAGGAATTCTTCCTTTCTACTGCTGACCATTGTGGGCTTCGCCCCCTGGGATCCATTCCCCAAAACTCAAACTCAAGGTGGGCCTCAACCCACAATTCACCATCTGAACCTTAACACCGATGTGGACCTCGGCCCCGGGATTTCTACCCAAACTCAATACAGTGCTTTCGCTGTTTCTGATTGGCTTATCTCTTTTCAAAACCTGTGAATACAAAACACAAAACACAAAACACGAAAACAAAAAGAATACAATAATGGGTTATGTGTATGCATGGATGCATGATTTTTCTTTATCCTGTTGGGTTAGGTCTTCTGCAGGTGACCATCCAGTCTTCTGCCCCTCAGGCGAAATACAGCTTCAATCTGTCAACATTGATGGGCTCGGTAAACTCATTTCCTTCCAAGTCTGACAGTCTTACTGCTCCATTTCCCATTACCTTCTGAACAATGTAGGGCCCTTCCCAATTTGGTCTGAACTTTCCTCTCGGGTCTGTTGTTGACGGCTTGGACTGCTTAAGCACCAGATCACCCTTTTTGATCTTGGTGGGCCGCACCTTCTTGTTGAATGCTCGAGCCAGCCTTTTCTGATAAATCTGCATGTGATGCAAGGACTTCATCCTCTTTTCATCCATCAGGGCCAACTGTTCAAACCTTGCGAGGTCCATTCTTGCTCTGGCAATTCTGCTTCTACGAGTACCCGCATGGACTGCATCTTCATTTCCACCGGCAGTACCGCTTCCATTCCATAAACCAAAGAATACGGCGTGGCTCCTGTTGCCGTTCTCACAGATGTTCTGTACCCCCACAGAGCATATGGTAGCTTATCAGCCCAGTCTTTATAGTTCTCAGTCATCTTTGCCAAGATCGTCTTTATTGTCTTGTTGGCTGCCTCGACTGCCCCATTTGCCTGCGGCCTGTAAGGTGAGGACTTGTGATGGCCGATTCCATACCTCTGTAGCATTGCCTTGGTTTCTCCCTGAAATTGGACTCCATTGTCCGTGACCACATGGTGCGGCATACCATACCGGCAAATGACATTCCGAGTTATGAACTTCGCCATTTGCTTTGCTGTAACATTGCGGAAAGATTCGGCTTCTACCCACTTTGAGAAGTAGTCTACGGCTACTACTATAAAGCGATGCCCATTCGATGCATTCGGTCGAATTTCCCCGATCATATCTATTCCCCATGCTGAGAATGGCCATGGCTCTGACAGCCCATGTAATTCTGTGTGCGGCAAATGATTCATATTGCCGTGTGCTTGACATTCATGACAGTGCTTTACCAGCTTCGTACAGTCAGCTTCCATGGTTGACCAGTAAAAGCCTTGTCTCACAATCTTGCGGGACAAGTTCAATCCGTTCATGTGCGGCCCGCATACTCCGGCATGTACCTCGTCCATCACCTTCTGAGCTTCTTCTCTGTTTAAGCATTTCAGCTGAATTCCATTTGCCTGCCTCTTGTAGATTTCTCCTTTCAAACTCACATACTGAGAGGCCAACTTCTGAATAGCCACTCGGTCCTTTCTGCTTGCTTCCCCTGGGAATTCCCCGCGCTCCAAATACCTTTGTATGTCATAATACCAAGGGCTTCCCGTCGTCGACCCCCACTTCCAGGATTCTACCTATCTCATAGACTGGCTTGCTTGCCGTTGTCAACACAAGCGGTCTCATTACCAGTTTCTCTGGATTTTCCCAAGTTGCGGCCAGTGTTGCCAACGCATCTGCCATCTGATTCTCCTCTCTCGGTAAATGCTGAAATTTACAATCAGGGATAGTCTGTGCCAGACTTCTGAGATGGAACAAGTACGGCTTCAACCGTTCTTCCTTCAGTTCCCATTCTCCTTGCATCTGCCGGATCACCAACATCGAGTCTCCGAAAACTTCAACATTCTTAGCCCTCAAGGCTATCAATGCGTCAATCCGAAAGCACACGCTTCGTACTCAGCCATGTTATTCGTCACTCCTCCGAAAGTTAGCCTCTTGGCCAGAGGCAGGGTTTCTCCTCCAGGGGTTACTATTACAATCCCGATCCCTGCTCCTTTGCAATTCACTGCTCCGTCAAAATACATTTTCCATCCTTGGACCGCTATGGCTTGGATTTCCTCGTCGGGAAACTCAAACTTATACTGATCTCCTTCAACAGGTTGCAAGGCCAGGAATTCTGCCACGGCTCGCCCTTTGATTACCTTGGAGGTGAGGTACTCGATGTCAAATTCAGTCAGCAGCACTAACCATCTGCCTAACTTCCCAACCAGTGAGGGTACTGAGTGCAAGTACTTCAAAGGATTCTCCTTTGCGACCACTTGGATCTTGTAAGACTGGAAGTAGTGGCGTAACTTCTTGGATGCCCATACTACTGCTAGACAAATCTTCTCCACTTCCTGATAGCGAGCCTCGTATGGAAGCAGCTTCTTACTGAGGTAGTAGACAGCATGCTCCACTCCTGTCTCATCGGCTTGTACCATCATCGCCCCCAGCGCTTCAGGTTCAACAGCCAAATAAAGTACCAAAGGCCTACCCTGTCTCGGGGGTTTCAACACAGGAGGTTTCACCAAATATTCCCTTATTCTGTCAAATGCTTCCTGACACTGCTCGTTCCATTTCACTGGTTGATCTTTCCTCAGCAACTTGAAGATGGGCTCACACACCGACGTCAACTTAGCGATGAATCGGCTGATATACTGGATTTTCCCTAGGAAGGCTCTGACTTCTTTCTCTGTCTTTGGTGCTGGCATCTCAGTAATAGCCTTAATCTTCTCGGGATCCACTTCTATTCCGCCCATTCCAACTGTATGGCCGAGCAGCTTTCCCGATGTTACTCCGATCGATCACTCGTTCTTGGGATTCAGCCGCAAGTTGTACTTATCCACTCGTTCAAGGAACTTTTCCAACGCTCCTATGTGCCCGTCTCTTGTCTCTGACTTGACCATCATGTCATCCACATACACCTCAATCTCCTTATGCATGAGGTCATGAAACAAGGTAGTGGCCATCCGCTGATATGTGGCTCCGGCGTTCTTGAGCCCAAACGGCATCACCTTATAGCAATAAGTACCCCATTCTGTGACAAAGGCGGTCTTGTGCTTATCTTCCTCAGCCATAAGCACTTGGTTGTATCCTGAAAACCCATCCGCAAATGAGTACATGGAAGACAATGCTGCACTATCCACAAGCACATCAATATGCGGCAAAGGAAAGTCATCCTTTGGGCATGCCTTATTAAGATCTCTGTAGTCGACACACATCCTGACTTTGCCGTCTTTCTTCGGTACCGGCACAATGTTTGCCAACCACTCGGGGTACTTCACTACTTCCAAGAATCCCACATCTATTTGCTTCTTGACCTCTTCTCTGACCTTCTCGGCCCATTCGGGTCTCATCCTTCGGAGTTTCTGCTTTACAGGCTTCATATTCGGATATGTCGGTATCGCATGCTGGGCAATACTTCTATCTACCCCAGGCATATCCTCATAAGACCAAGCAAATACTTTGGCATATTTAATCAATATCTCTTCTAAGTTCTTCCGCTCTTCGGCGGTAACTTCGCTTGCAATCAAGATTTCCTTGGGATTTTCAGGCGTACCAAGGTTGAATGCATTCGTTTTGACAGAGTTGATATCGAATATGCTTAAGTCATGCAAGTTAGAAAGCGGAGACTCAGTCAAGTAAGCAGAACTATTGTCTTTATTGCCAACAACAAAAGGAGTACACTCAAACAAATCTGGAAGGAAAATATCCTCATCCTCTACAGATATTTCTCCCTCTACAACAGGATCCTTCTCAGGTTTCTTCTCTTCCCCGAGTGTTAGGGTCTCCAGCTTCATGAGTTCTTCCTCCCACTGCTCATCCTCTTTCTTTGCAACTTCTCCTGCCAGCGGCTTTTCACCAATCATATCCTGGAAAATCTCGAATCCGGTACCACAATCCCGTTGACTTCCACCGGTTCGGGTTCTCCTTGATACCCTGAGGCCTTAACAAAGCACTCCATCAGCTTTAGCCCTTTCTTCTTGACCTTGGGCTTGTCCTCATCAGAATGATATCCCAAACCCTTCCGAGTGTTCTGCCCTTTGAAATCTGGTAGTGTTGAGCCTTGGCCTGGCTCGAATTTCATCTTCTCCATAATTCGGGCTACCTTGGGATCCACCCACTCTTCAAAAGTTGCCGACACTTGGAACCTTGGGAAAGGTTGTATTTCCAAAGCGGCTACAGCATTATCCACCTCGGCTCGGATAGTGACGATTTTCCCGTCATAAGGGAACTTAATCATCTGATGCAAAGTAGAGGGCACGCCTCCAAGCTTATGGAACCAGGGCCTTCCCAACAGCAAGGCAAAAGTGGCTGGGATGTCCAGCACAGTGAACTCCACTTCATCCTCAACTGGGCCAACCTTGACTATTGCGGTAAAAGTACCTTCGACTCCTCGCTTGCTATCATCATAGGCCTTGATAGTCATGTTAGAAGGGCTCAACTCAGTTGGCTTAATACCCAGCCTTGCCAGAATTTTCAATGGGCATACATTGATGGAAGAGCCATCATCCACCATCACACAAGAAGTCCTCTTGCCCCTCACCTCAGCTCGGATGAATAAAGGCCTGTTGTGGTTTCTCCCTTCAGCCGGGAGCTCCTCATCAGCGAAGGTTATCAGTATGGCTTCCTTCTGCACTGAACCCACAAACATAGCTGGATTAGCATCTTCTGGTACCACTATCTTACTCAAGGCTTCTACCATAGCCCGCCGGTGTTCTCCAGATGCACACAATAGTTCCCAGATGCTTAGATGTGCCCGAGTCTTCTTCAACTGCTGCAGCACTATACCACCCTCGGCTTTCTCAGTATTCTCGGCTACCTCACGACCTTCCTCCAGGACTTCCTTTCCCTTATCCTTCTCATTAGCATCATTGTAAAAGCGCCCACTCCGGGTCATGCCCTTCACTTCTTCTTCCTCACCCCCACTTGAGAAATCTTCCCAGAAATCCTTCTTCTGTTCCGCCTCATCTTCACTATTACTGTCCCAAATACCGAGGCAAAAGGCTGTTTGGTCAAAGGTTTGAAGGACAAGGTCTTCAGGTAGGCCAGAGTTGATCATGTAGGTAGGTGGGGGACAGAGTGATAATTGGGTAGAGGGTTACGGTGAGTGTTTGGTTGTTCTTTTTCAGGGTCAGGTATTTTGTGTGAGTCGATCAGATCTTGAATCTCATGGCGAAGGCGGGTGCAGTTGTCTGTGTCATGGCCGTGCTGCTGATGGAAGCGGCAGTAACGGCTCATGTCAAGGTTTGAGGGAGGGGGATTTGAGAGTGGTTTGGGTTCTAAAGGCTTCAGCAGCCCTTGCCTTATCAGTTTCTCCAGCACCTTAGACAAAGGCCTGCCAAGGTTAGAGAAGCGCCTGTTCTTGATAGCCGCAACCTCCGCGGTAACAGGTTTACTACCTGAGGATCCACCAACAGTCCTCCGGTTCAGATTGTAGAACTTCCTATTTTCGGCCTCTTCTTCTTCAATGTCCATAACGGTCTCTCTCAGTTGCCGAAAGTCCGCGATCATTGAAGTCATTCTCCTCAACTTCCCATAGATCGAGGGCTTAGTCCCTTTGATAATCATCTTGATCTGATCTTTCTCTGAAGGCCTTGTTTGCATCTTCAATAATTGGCCTCTCCACCGGTCCACATACTCCTTAAAACTCTCCTCCGGTCTCTGCTTGACATTCTCCAAGTCACGGAGGGACAGATCAATTTCAAGGTCAGTAACATACTGCTTGAGGAAGGCATCAGCCAACTCCCTCCAGTCTTCCTTTACTTGCTTCTCCAAACTGTGATACCATACCACAGGGGCTCCTTCGAGCGACATTCCGAACATTTTCTGGACTTGACGTTGCGACAAACCCACCGAGCTCATCACTGAGACATACTGCCTCAAGTGGACTCTCGGGTCTCCGTTCCCGTTGAACTTAGCAATGTCGGGCATTTTGAAGTGAACGGGCAACTGCTCCTCAAAAGTCATGGTATCATAGTCCAACAAATCTTCGTTCTTTCCCTTCAACTTTCGGGTGACCGTTTCAACTTGGTCCCGAAGCTTCTGCATCTCGGCCTGAGTTCCGGCTATTCTACCGGCAGCATACTCGGCCATGTCATCATCAAACCCCGGCACATCATCATTCAAACCAGTTGGCGGTTCGTCGCGCCTCTCATTCTCAGAACCTCCCGCAGCGCGGGGCAAAGCAACATTGGACATGGTGGCAGTTAGTGCCTGCAGGTGCTCGGCCATCTTTGCAAGACTGGCCTCAATCTGATCCATTCGAGACCCCTCGTTGACTGATTCGCTCATTCTCGCTATCGATTTCTTGACGAGTCTGGTACCCTCTCTAACCCAACAGGTATCTATCGTGCTTCATTAGTGTCATGTGTCAGTGCGTATGTGTGCGATGCATGCAATATATGAAATTCTAAAATCGTAAAGCAATAAACTATAAACTACTCGGCCCATTATCATTTTAAAATATTCAATCACACCATCGCGTGGTGCAAACTTGTCCCAGTTGAAAAGGCCCAACAGGTCTACACTTTGCGATGATATGGCTAAATGATTTCAAATAATAAGAGGCCCATAAATGGCCCACTGGCATTTTAGAAGCTTTTGGCCCAACTGTTAAAAGACATGAACTTGCCCCAGTTTAAATGGCCCGACAAGTCCATACCCTTTTGACAAAAGGTCCAACTGGATCCAAATGACGGTGGTCCATCAAACACCTAATTATAAAATGTCTAACTACGGGTTCTTATGGCTAAGGTTCATGAGTGGGTTCACGGGGCGCGGACAAAGGCTCTCGCTGACGAAGGTTTGCCCACAACTAGGACTCCCCACTCAAGGGTTCAAACGTCCAAGTGAGCGCACCTTTTTTATACCTTACGGTACGTGCCAACGAGTTATGGTGTGTGACTAACTGTCGAATGGATTTCCCGTTGTAGATTCCCCAGAGGGAGGGTGGAGCGAGGCTCACTTAAATACCCAAGCCCCTTAGGCTCTTATCGCTTGGTGTCAGGAATAAACAACGAGTCCTCCAAACTAGTCTATCACAACAAGCTACGGGTAATGATCACCTAGGTGCCTTCACAGCTTTTCCTCGAAAGGTAGTGAATGAAGGAAGACACCCAACCATCACCTAGCTTTAACTAAGCCTTTGATTAACCCCCTCAACCCACTACAGATACGGTCAACTAATGCATAAATTATAAACAACACAAGACATGATTTCGAGGCCGATTCTCTATCCCCAGTGGAGTCGCCAGACTGTAGACAACAGAACCTGGGCGACGCATGCTGTTCTAGACTCAGGGCCTAGTTGAGAGTACGGAGTAGTATGCGGGGGACTAAACCAGAGAATAATGGAGTCACCACCCGGTGTGAACCGGGACAAAGATTTAAGGCCGCACTCACCCCTCGCAAGGGAAGACCTCAAACCGTTGGGTTCGGAATGGTCCCTTACTTATGTCATTGTGATGATATAATTCATGCAATAAATCGACCGCATCTAATCAATAATCATGTTCAAGGTTACCTAGATCTAATATGCTTCCGCTAACTAAATCCTAATCTAAGTTCGCATGCTTGAAAATAAATCTTTAAACAATAAACACGCAATATCACACATTGAACAAATTAAGCCATCAAACCAATGCAAACAAATAATGACTAAAACATAAATAAAATAAACTAAACTAAACGTCATGCATAAAAAACATAATCATGCTTTAAAATTAAATAACGAAACTACGTTAAAACATGCTTAAAATAATAAATAAACAACCTAGAACTACATCATGCTCGAATACAAATTTGGATGAGACGAGATACGTGTATCTTAAGTGGTACGTGGTATTGTATCCCGAGTGCAGACCATACTACCGTCCATTCGGAATCGGCTATGGAATTTACGTCCGGGTTTCCATCCGATATACCACAAAAGGGAAACACATATCCCGCTCATCCAACAATCACATCATGCTTCAAACGACTCTCATGCGATAATATTCTAAAATAAATAAAAATAAAACAAAAGAAAATAAGTAAAAGGTACCCTCAGGTCTAACCTCTTTCGTCAATCTTTGGAAGTGCTTTCCAAGTCCGTTGGAAGGGCGAATGATCCGAAACTTTTCAAGATTGTTTGCTCACTGTTTTCCTTGCTGTTTTGATGCTCGGGCTGCTGTTTTACCTTCGTTTCACACGCCGTTTGGTCGCTGCGTTTCAGGTCACTGTTTTGGGCGTTTTTGGACTGTTTTGGGTGATTTTGGTGGTCTCGGGAGGTGCGTTTGTAAAGGTTTTTTGGGGAAACTTTTTGGGGATTTCTGGGATGGTTTTAAGATGGTTTTAGGACTGTTTTGGAGGCTAAACCGCAACAGAATCAGACCAGAACAGAAGACTAAATTCGGCAGTTCACCAGTGCAGTGAAGCCGTTTTCAGGGGCTGTTTTGGCGCCGATTTGGAGCTGCTTTGGGGGGTGTTTTTGCGGAACTTAAGGGCTGGAAATAAGGTTTATTTGAGGGTGTTTTAGGGCTGTGAATGGGGGCTGGAACTCGGCAATGGAGGGTTAAGTTTAGGGCTTGGGCGTGAAGGGTGTTGATGATGGAGGGAAGGTGGCGGCAATGGAGGCTATTGGATTTTGAAGGTGCGGCAATGGGGTTCAGGGGGATGCTTGGGCGTGTAATGGAGGCTTAAGAGAGTGCTTTGGGCGTGTGAGGGAGATATGTGAGCTAGGGTTGTGAATGGGGGTGAAGGCCTCTTTTTATAGGCAAAGGGAAAAGGCTTTCCTTTTTAGATTAGGAAGGAATCTCCTAATTGGTTTCTAATAAGGAATGCATCTCCTAATTAGGATTTGGGATTGGATTTGATTTGGTAGGGATTTGATTTGATTTCTTTTATTTAGGTAAGGATTTTATTTGATTTAAACATGTGATTAATGTGTATATTACCTAAATAAAGGGCAATGGGCGTGAATCTCCCTCCTTGGGCATGGGCTTGGTTTGACTTGGGTTGACTTGGGTTGACTAGGTGTTTTGGGATTGGTTTGGGTTTTGGGCCCTAGGTAAGCTTTAAAACGGAAGTCCAACAAGCAGCCGAAGCTAAACAACTCAGATAAAATCCAACAAGAATTCTAATTTCCAACTTTACCCTTCCAACATCTGTTTCCCGCGACTTTCATGACTAAAGAAGTAGTTGCCTCAATACGAGACTCATCATCGGGCTGATATGCAAAAATGCAATGCCTACAGGAGCTACATCTCACTATCCCCAAGCCACAAATCTATAGTCAGGGTACGGATCTATGCTACCCTCCTGAATCAAAAATGTAGGATCTAGGGGTATCAACCATCCATAGTCTGAAACTACGTGTGCATATGATATCTATAATTGTCAATTCCATAGCTGTACAAAGTTAAAAAGAGGTGTGTTTTTTCCTCATACCTCCCGGAAATCATAAAAAGACATTGTCTAGAAATAATTTCATATTTAAAACATTCATTCGATAGCAAACTGTATTAAATGTGTTTCTGTTTTATTCATAACTCTCATTTCAATGTAAAGCTTTTCTCAAGGCAATTAAAACCAGAGTTCAATAAACTTTAATGAAAATCCATTGAAAATCATAGCAAATTCTGAATAAGTACTTAATCATAGTGCTACAGCAGGTCGGGGGCGGTGCACGGCGTAGAGGACCTCCGAGTGTTTTGCCATCGATCTACAGTCAAAGAAATCGTTAGTTTTTCTTGAAATAAATAGAAAAGTATATGCAATACATGGTTGATGTTTTAAGCTTATGATATGACTTACTATCTGTTTACACACTTATACAAGACCCTTAGAGTGCCCCATAACATCCTAGGATAAAATTGGAACTTATAAAAATTGATCCTGGAAATATGATCATGCATTGTGACATTGGCCATGGGCGTCGTGACGCACACTTCATCAGGTGAGGTACGTCAGATTCCTCCATGTGTCGTGACTCTAAATGATGCGCATCACAAATTCAACTTAATTAGGTCGAGGCAGTAAGTCCTCACTACCTTTTACATCATAAAGTAAGGGTTGGGCGTCGCGAATCTCTCACACATCGCGACGCTAAAGGCTGAGAGTCGCGACTCCCACCAACATCACCGATGTAGTAAGCCTTCTCTACTTTCCGTGTCGTGGCGCTGGTCTTTTGAGGTCGCGACGCTCAACTTCCAAAGCTACATCAAGTGTGATTCCCCAGTACGTGTCACGATACCGGGTGTGTGCGTCCCGACATTAGGCTGCTTCTGAGGACCAAAACTTAACCCCTTCACTCTTTGTTTTCAAAACAGTTCAAAAGTTATAAACCTGAAAAACACTAAAATTATCATCGATTACATCCCCTGACTCCATCTCATAACAATCCCATATACATCAACTTAGTTTCGTTCTTAAAGATTTTCATAATTTAGGGTTCCTTAGAAAGCACTATATCTTAATGCAATAATCAACTAATCCTCATCAATCTCAAGTCGTGAACATATCACAATCACCACATCATTAAAACTGAACAAATCAAGATTTGGATCAAGACCTTCTTTCCTTAATTTTAATTCTTATTTATTATTAGGGTCTTCAAGCTTCTTCCTCTCCTTTCTAGGTTTGATTTATGATGGATGGCTCTTGTTTATCTTTGAAAATTACTAAAAAATGAAACTCCTCATCTCGCATCTCCTTGAATTTATGGCCAAAAGGAACAAACAAGTGAAGAATTATTTTTCTCTCTCTAATTTTATATCTCCCTAATGAATTGTGTAGAGATATATAAAGTTTAAGGCTTGGATTTAAATTGGGATTACAAACTTGGGCCAATTTGCTTAATTACTTTAATTGGGCCTTAATTCCAAATTTTTAATCTTTTTAAAGTGGGGATCTCTAAATCATTTCTAAACTTTGCTAGTGTTCGGGGAAAATTTACATACGGTACTAAATTACTATTCTAGTTGAGTTATATAATTTTTTTATTGTTACAATGGTAGTCACGTTTTCGATCTCTTTAGGTTAGACGTCCGCATGTTTATTGGGTTTAAACTGATGCTCATGATATCCAGTGATGTATCCAGAGAAGATCTGCCATCCGACGTACAGGATTTAAATGTCCATTTTGTGAGATTTCGATTTTCAAAATCCATGACCATGGTACACTCGGAAATAAGTTCTTAGTGTTATTGAGAAATCACGAATCAATACATCGACGAGATTATGCCTTATGAGATTTTACTATTATATCTATGTCTCTGGTATTTATCCAGATACTTATGATGGAATGATTTTACATATGGGAATATCTCAATTTGTATGGTTCAACGAGAATAGCTATGGTCATCATAATTTACGAGTGGGTGAGTTATGGACACAGAATTGGATTCTGTGATGGATATGCTTGAACTTATAGAGTCTTACATAATTAAAAGATCTCATAGAGCACTACGGTAATTTATTATTAATAATATCGATTATTCGTAAATCGTTTAATGGTTAAATGAAAATTACATATGTGGGGGCATTGGGTAATTTCCTAAATTAATAAGTATATGTATTTGATACATATTTGATTAGACACACATTAATTAATTACCAAATATTCTTTGACACATGTTACTCATATATGTATTTTTTTCATTTAGTGTAAATGAAAAATACATGATATATTTAAATTAATTGAATTGATTAGTTAAAGGTTAATTAATTAATTAAATAATCATATATACACAAGTATATGGCCTATTTTTATGACAAGTGTTTTATTTTAGTAGGTATATATGACATTAGTTTGGATTTAGTGGGAATATATTTTTTGTTTTGTTTTTTAAAGCAAAATTTCTCATTTTGCCCCCTTTCTCGACCATATACTTTTTTTTTTTTCAAAAGTGTGGTAGTTGTATATTTGGATGAAAGAAAAGAAATAAGCCTCAATAGTGAACCTTCAGTGAGAGAAAATTGGGGAAAATGAAATGTAATTGTATTTTTTTAAAAAAGAATTAAAATTTTAAGATAAGTTTCTATGATTTTTCATTAAAAAATTATTTCCCTATGCTTTATTTGTATACATAAGATTTATTATTTATTTTTCTTTCCCTTGAATATGGATTTTATTTGTTGGAAGCTTGTTGGATAATTAGAATGCATGTGTAAGGATCCTTTGAGCTTAATAAGTGTTATTATAGCTTAATATTGATAAGTTGTCATTCTAGAGTTGTTTTACCACTCTATGAAAACCTAGAATTGTTCTTAAGTGTTTTTATTGTGGTAAGACTCTTCAGATGTGGGAAAGTTTGGATTAAAACTTGATTGTAATTTAATTTTAGTATTATTTGGTTAATTTGATTAATTAAATAATTTAGGGTTTATGTCCAATTCTAAAATTGGGACTTTTCAATTTATGGATGTAATTAAGTATATTAGATGTATATGAATTATTTTGGTAGTGTTTTAGAAACAATTAAATGTGTAATTGACACTTTTGAACTAAAATGAGAAAATAAAAAAGTTTATATTTCTAGCCTAATTTCGGCCAATTGATAATTTGGACATTTTTCAAATATTATTTGGTATTCAATATTAAATAAATATGATTTTTAATAGTTTAAAAAAAATTTAAAACTGTATAATTTTGATTTTTCACTTTCCGCTGGGATACCCAATAAAACCGTAAACATGCCAACGATTACACATTCTAATCGTGTCAAGTTTTCATTTACGAACAAGAATTCATGACCTAGAATTCAATACATATAGAACTCATATCAACCACTGAAAAAAAATCATGAGTGAATGATCTAGCAGAACATTTGTGAACGGCAATCGACTTCTTTAATTCCTCAGTAACTCGCAATACATCATTCCATTCAACAATTGTTTTGTCTTGTCTATTGCGAGCCTAGCAGCTTCTCTTTCTTTTTTCATTTTTGTTGATGTCTGATTTTGGTCTCGGGGCAATATGGGAATATTACTCCCGAGGCAATCCTCCATCAATAGTGAATTTTTTCGGTTACGGGGGAACCAAAAGCAAATTTAGCAAAAGACAGATAAATACACCAATCGATAAAGAGATTGAACGTGGTTCGGCAAATCAGATCCAACCTACGTCCACGGACACAAATCGAATGATATTTTTATTACTGAGATATGCTTCTCTGATATCTCTTGTGTTTACAAGTTTGATGATAATGATTCTGATCAACTCTCCAAAACCTGCCTTACAAGCACGCTTTCCCTTCTATTTATAATAGTGAAGAAATCAGATTCCTCTTCCTATAAGGATTCCTATCTGAAAACTACCTTCACTTCTTTTATCCTATTAGGATATTGACTTATAAGTTTTCCCAATGAAAGTATGATAACTTATCATCTTATCAGTAGAAATAGGATTCCTTATCTTCTGGATCACGTCTAGCCATATGCTCGGTCTTAATGACGTCGGTCATGATGGTCTTTTGAACTGAGAATGCTGCTATCGATCTGATAATGGCCGATAATCCGATCTTAAGTGGTCGGTTTACCGATCATAAAGTGCTCGGCCACTTACTGTTTGGTTTTTAGTGTTCGGGTCGGCATTAATGATCCTGACCAAGAAGGGAATTATCTTTTTTCCCCTATCGTACTGTTTAAATAACATAGGACCTGAAAATATCTCCAACATCTGTCCCCTAGTTTTCGGTTCCAACGAGTATACAAGTTGGTGCCGAGAACTATGTAAAAAGAGTAGTTCTCCTAACGGAGTGATGGCTGACCTCTTTTTTTTTACATGCTTCTATTCCACTTTTTATCTTTCATAATCTGCTCCGAATAATCTCCTACAAGCGATCTCTCGAGGCCTGACCATGAGGGGACAACCCGAGCCGGAAATTAGATCATATGGTGGGACGTAACCCGACCCCAAGCTGGGAGAAACACTTGGCTCTGGGGGAATGTTACGTACCCAGTCCAAAGAGACAGACTTGGTGGGACGTAACCCGACCCCGAGCTGAGAGAAACACTTGGCTCTAGGGGAATGTTACGTCCCCAGTCCAAAGAGACAAACTCAGTAGGACGTAACCCGACCCCGAGCTGGGAGAAATACTTGGCTTCGAAGGAATGTTACATCCCCAGTCCAAAGAGACAGACTTGGTGGGACATAACCCGACCCCGAGCTGAGTGAAACACTTGGCTCTGGGGGAATGTTACATCCCCAGTCCAAAGAGACAAACTCAGTGGGACGTAACCCGACCCCGAGCTGGGAGAAATACTTGGCTTCGGGGGAATGTTACATCCCCAGTCCAAAAAGACAGACTTGGTGGGCTCGGCGGAAAGAAATCCAGCCCCGAGCCGAGTAACCAAGTGGCCTCAGCGGAATGAAATCCTGCCCCGAGCCGAATAACCAAGTGTCCTCGGCGGAACGAAATCTAACCCCGAGCTGAATAATCAAGTGGCCTCGGCGGAATGAAATCCAACCCGAGCCAAGTAATCTTTGGGACTTACTTAGAAAGGAAGTGAATCAACCTTTTGAAGCCATACCGAATCTGGCACAGGCATCCCCTTGCTAGACCAGCGAAAAGCAAAAACAAAACTTTGGAAAATAAAATCAAAAAGCGGGGTGACTTAGCACTTATCCCAAAACAAAATGTTTTGCAAGTGTAAATAACAACATGGATGCCTCAAAACAGCGTCCTGCCCGAGGTCTCTAAAACAAAATTCTGAATCTTTCAATTCAGAGTCCCGGCGAACCAGGATTTGGATCAAAGAGCGTTTAGAATGGTAAGGGCACATCCTATATACTTCAGGTCGCTGTGGAGCCTGTGTACTGTTTGCGGGATCCTCCTTACAATG
>SKCR01035404.1:0-81305 GCA_019454045.1 Zanthoxylum bungeanum | reverse complement strand
GGCAGCAAAAGAAGCATTTTAGATCTAATAAAATTCCTAATTGGATTAGGAGTTGTTCTGTTAGCAGCTGAGATGGGCTATAGCAAAGGCTAAGGAACCGCGGTCTCATCAAAGATCCAAATATGTACTTCAACTATTTCATCTGATTCGTCAGATCATACATCGTAGCGATGTGATGATGAAATAAATCGCATCAGATGATAACCTTGTAAATCCACTGACGAAAGCTGTTTCTCAGCAAAAGTTTGAGCGACCCGTACATAGTTCAGGTATTAGACACTTGAGTGATTGGCTATAGGCCAAGTGGGAGATTGTTGGATAATTATGACCCATAGCATCACTATTTTGCAAAGAACATGGTGTTCTTGTACAAAATTAACTATGTGACAAAGGAAATTGCTCTTTTATCATTTGTAATTGGATTACCTAGATATATTAATGATAAAAGTCCATATGATTAGTACCAGATTAATAAGATATGAGACAGTATTAATCCACGTAAGGTTTAATCATTAAATATCCATAGTCGTAGTATTATTGAGACTGGACATCGATAATACGGAATAGGCTAGTATTACACTTGTGCGCGTTATGGAAGCTTAACGACATAGTTCTCATATATTTGGGTATTGGATACTCATGCAAGTGTGATAGGAGGTTCTGTTATTCAATGGTATGGGAACAACTTTGCTCTGGATAGACCCCTCGGAATCTCATTGGTAGTATGACTATGTGTCTATGGGAATCCGAATCAGGGTAGGTGTATATGGTCTTAACCTGAGACTTGCATCGCTAATACTTGCGACAATCAGTACGCTTTGATTTTGGTCGCCCGGAGCTTCAAAAGGTTCTATGTACGCCTCTTTTGGGTTTACTGAGAATCATAGTGTATTGGGTGTGATGTCAAGATGGAAGTATCACTTCAGCCATATGGAGATGATGATCACGCAGGGATACAGAAATGGTACTCTATAGTGCTATAGCCATCGGGAAAGTATGACTAGGTCATGACTTTCTGATCATAAAGAGACTAGTTGCTAGTGATTCGATATATGCTTCGTACGAGGCAGACACAACTCCAGCTCCAGGCCTAGCTTGTGATATCCGATACTGGATCGTAATACGCAATACTTAGTATACTACGCTTGTTAAATATCTTGTATTCCTTAAAAGAATATTTCTGGAGAATTGGGTAGGCACGGTGTTTTTCTAGAAGCTAACCATGTCTTGTAAATTGGTAAGAACGTGGTACCGGGTACACACGTGTTTGGATAGTCTGACGACCATATTTACTGCCAACATATCCAGGGATCTCTTGGCTCACCTCCCAAAGATTCACCGATGACATTTGACTCGAACAGAATTTATCTGGGATAAAATTCGGATAGAAGAGAGAGAACGATTAATTTGGAATTAATCGATTAAATAATATATTAGATATATTAATTGAAATCGGATTTCAAAGAGGAATTAAAATTGGATTTTAATTCGGGCAAACGAATTAATTTAGAATTAATTCGCAAGCGACTTTTATAATAATTTTGCTAGGCATTATTATTTAATTAAATTGGATTTAATTGCGACGCAATGGAAAATTCATTTATTCGAAATTAAATGAACTCGGGGCCGAGCGAAGTTGCGTGTTGAGTTAGCCGACTTAAATTCGGAATTTAAAAGTGGTGGGACCCACTTCACTTACATAACTTGTTTGACAAATGATGTAAATGGTTAGGCTTAAAATTTTGGATTTGATTTGTTGAGTGAAAAGCTTGGATTTCTTTTACAACACACTAACCAAATCCAACACTCAACCTCACTATATATTACTTAGTCAACTTTGGAAGTGGCATAAGGTTACTATTCATAGCAACCATTTTTCTCTTCTTTCTCCTTGAGGTCGTGAGCTTCATCTCTCTCCCATGGAGTTTTGTTGCAAAATTCTTGTAAGCTAGCTTTAAGGAGTCAAAGGAAGGTGATAGGGAGACTCACCCATGAGTTTGGAACAACAAAGAGGGCTTGGAGCTTCCATCATCCATGGAAAAAGTTTTGAACTTCAACTGATCATTGTGAGTATTTTATGCAACTCTCTTTGATTATTCACACACGAATCACGCTTAGAGAACATGTGGCATGTCTAGGACACTAACACAAACCAACCTAGATATCTCAAAAGTACTATGTATTTTCCTATTTTGTGCTCAGTATGGTACGATTTTTTTTATTTCTTATTTTCAACACACCTACCCTTTAAGGTATCATTTCTCCTCATGGTGGTCTTAACACTCGCCCATGGGTAACTTCATGCTTATCGGTGGTTTAACTTCTTCTATTTTTTCTTCTTTCAAAACTTCTTTTTTTATTTTTTCTCTCTTTTTTTTAACCATACCATACATCATAACACTAGAAAATCGAGATAGACATCTAAGCAAACAGTCATTCATCTGCATGTATTTTCTTCAACTAGTCAATTCGTCAACTACCTAGGTTCTCACTACTAGAAACCTATTGTTAAGTGCTTATGAGTCTAACCTAGATCACCTGCTCAATGCATCAGATAAAAGTCAATTGGGAACTTATCATTTATATGATTTTATTTAAAGCAAACAAAATTCATCATTAGACTTATGCTTTACTACGTAGGACTAAAAAAATTATTATTTTTAAATAAATAGCAGGAACTATCACTACATGCACACACCCCCAAATTTAAAACATGCATTATCCTCAATGTAAGATAAACATAAAGAAACAAGAGTGAGGAACAACACTACCGTGCATGGAGTTGATCAGACTCATGCAGGTCAGAATTTGATTGTGCGGGTTGTGTGGGTCATGCTACCTGTATAAAGACACATGCAAACTAATAAATTATCAAATAACACATAATAAAATAAAAATAAAGTAAATAAAAATAAAAATAAAAATAAAAAAATGCAAGGGTTGCCTCCCCGCTAGCGGTAAGTTTAACATATTCAGCCAGACACAACCACCCGAATGGTCATGGTGGCTTTAATGTTGTGGACCGGGTAGTCTCATTAGCCTTCTTCTTTGGTATCCACCGGTTATTATGACATGAAAAAACAATTTAGTCGGCTGTGGCAATTTATCCATGGATGGTCCCCCATGCTCTACTGATGGTTTAAATTTTGGAATGCACATGTGGCAAACTTCATTTGACCATCTTTTTAGCTTTCTAGGGATCATCTTCAAGTGAGCACTGACTCTTGATTTCCTCTTTTTATGGTGCTTTGGGAATGGCTGCAATGTTGGTTGTGGATGATCTTCTTTGTATTGATTTACTATGCTCATTGGTTGCTTGACTCTTGGTTTACCCTGCAGGTTGGCTTGAATACATGGAGACATGTTTAACTCATGGTTATCATCTACTGCAAATAGTTTCTAGAGCAAGGATATAACTTAAAATTATTTTACAAAATAAAGCATGCTTGAAGGGCCCTGCCCCTATCTACTTCCCCTTCAACTCATAGCTTAAGCTCTCATACTAGAGAGAGCTATTCTCATAAAACTGAATCTCTTAATGAACTTTACTTGTCAAAAATAACCCGATTAGCAAAAGAAGTAAATTTTTGACACCTTTATCACCTCGTTCAGTAGGCTGGTATGCCTCAAAAGAGGGTTCTAATGTCTATCATGTGACATTCTTCATCACCTTGAGGACTCGACATGGCTCGAAAAACACTAAAGGTAACTTTATCATCTTAAACTCTTATTTTCAATTTACCTTTCTGCATATCAATGATTGCTCTACCTGTGACCAAGAAATGTCTCCCAATGATGATTGGGACATCATGATCCTCCTCCATATCAAGAATAAGGAAGTCATTAGGAAAGTAAAACTTATCTATTTTAACCAACATGTCATCTACTATTCCTCTCGGGTAGGTGAATGATCTATCTTCTAAGTGTAATATGATTGTGGTTGGCTTTAAGTCACCTATGCCCAACTGTTTGTAGATGGATAAAGGCATAAGATTGATACTTGCCCCCAAATCGCATAGTGCCTTACCAAAATATCGATTTCCAATAGTACATGGAATGGTAAAGCTGCCAAGATCCTTCAGTTTTGGAGGGAGCATCTTCTATATAATGGCACTACACTCTTCAATGAGTGCTACTGTTTCAAAATCAGTCAACTTCCTCTTCTTGGACATCCTCTCCTTCATAAACTTCACATGGTTTGGCATTTGTTCCAAAGCATCTGCGAAAGGGATGTTGATGTGGATCTTATTTAAGATGTCTAGGAACTTGGCGAACTGATCATCCAACCTTTTCCTTTGAAAATGCTGAGGGTACGGCAAAGGTGTCTTCGGGAAGAGAGATGGTTTATAAGGAGAAGCTATTGCATTGTTCTCTTCTTTTGTCATTGTTTTCTCTTGAAGTGTCGCTTATTTATCTTTACAGTCTAAGTCCTTAAGACTATCTTTAATCTTTTTCCCACTCATAAGGGTAATGGCCTGAAACTGCTCCCTAGGATTGACTTCAGTATTACTAGGAAACACCAATTTCTGTTGATTAGCCATGGAAAAAATAATTTTCCCAATCTGTACTTATAAATACTTTATTGTTGCTCCAATATTGCCCATGTGCATTTCAATATTATTCAGCCTTGACTCTTTCTTCTAAAACCTCTCTGAATTTTTAGCAACAAACGTGCTCATGAGGTCTTCTAGGGAAAATTTCTACTCTGATCTTTGATTGTTGAAGCCAGAAGGAGGTTGCAAGACATTCTCTGTGTTAGCATATGACAAGTTTGGATGATAATAGTTAAGCATATAATTGCCTATATAATTTTGATTGTTCACATATTGGACTTGCTTATATCCTCTATCAGGTAAGATCATTCTATTAGCAGCGGCAGCTTCAATAGATGGTTGGCTCTGTTGATTGGTCAATGCTGCTAGATAATCCTGAGGGATGACACTTGATCTGAAAGTGTAATAATAGGATCAACCTCATATATACCAGCCACCTTATGCACAATAGTGCGTTCACTTGGCCATTGGAAATTATTAATGACCATCTTCTCTAGTAGAGCATAGGCATCTTCAGCAGATTTCTTGAACAGGGTTCCTCCAGCAACTGTATCGACCATTGTTCTATTAAGACCATTAAACCCATTGTAGAATAGCTGAATCTGAACCCAGTCGTTGAAATTATGTTGTGGGCATCTCCTGAGTAGATATTTAAAGCGCTTATATGCCATAGAGGTTCTTGATCTCCAGCTGCTTAAATATGCTAATTTATGTTTTTAGTTGGGCTGATTTAGCTGGTGGAAAGAACCTCGCAAGAAATTTGTAGCCATATCCTGCCATTTCATGATGCTCTCTATCGGTATTGATTGTATCCAACCCTGGCTTTGTCCCTTAAAGAGAATGGAAACAAGTGTAGTCTGATGGTCTCTTTGGTCACGCTATTAATCTTTATGGTATCTGTCATCTCCAAGAACATCCTTAAGTGAACATTGGGCTCTCTACAACTGAACCCCCAAACTGGTTCTTTTGCGCCATGTTGATCAATCCAGGTTTCAGCTGAAAGTTATTGGCATTGATTGGTGGGTGCGCAATCCCAAAATAATTATCTCTACGACCGGCTTGAAGTGATCTCGGATTTCCACCTGGCATTGGTTGTTCTCTATATTTTCAATTGCCATTGCTTCTTTTTCAATTTTCCTTTCTTTCCTTAGTATCCTCGTTGTTCTTTCTATTTCGGGATCAAACAGAAGCGAGTCAAGACTTGTGGATCTTCGCATTCACTGAAGCACAGAAAGACACGAAAAAGTACTAAAACAAAAAAATTATAAATAATAATAATAAAATAAAAATAAAAATCTATATTAAAGTTAAGGTTTATTTGGTAATAGTATTAATGTGAAATAGATTAACAATCCTCAATAACGGTGCCAAAACTTGTTGCGAGATTTTTGTACCGCAAGTATACGATGTTAAGTTTTAGTAAATGATTAGTAAAGAGTGTCGAACCCACATGGATTGTAATTAAACTCGCACTAAGTAATAAAATTACTAAACCTAACTTTATTTAGAAGTAATTTTAAAAAATCTGATTTTAAAACTAAAAACTAAATACGAGAAAAGTCTAGACTTTTAGTTGGGAGAAACCAAGATAAGAGATATTCTAGAGTCTAATTTCACCTAGCTATCCCCTATGTATTTGCTATGCCAATCAATTATTATTCAATTTCTTAGTTATAAGTCAAGAATCCTAAGTTATTCTAACTCCTTCTCCCGAGTGCCGAGTGAATATATTATCAACTACAGACTTCGATATCCCTATAAAAATCTAGTAATTAATAATTCATTACGGTATGTGATCATTTGTTAATGACTTCAAAGAGATTATAGATTCTCCCGAACTCTACAAATCTCCTAGGTTATATTCTCTATATCTTATTCAAAATCCCTTCTCCCGAGTGATAGATTCTAAAAACTCATCATCTTAATTTGTGGCCAACAAACTAGAAGCATTTAACACAAGAGAATATAAATAAACTGAATTAAAAGCTTTATAACAATCAATTGGCAATTAAAACATAGGTTCAAGCATAGGCTACATCATCCTCTAGAATAATAGAGTTAGTTCATGACTAAATATAAAAACAATGAAAGTATGGTCATGAATCTAATGGACATCATTAGAGTTTAAAGAAAGAAACTAGAAAATTAAACCCGAATCAAATCCCTTCATCTTTGGATCTCTTAAAAAATATGTTTAGAACTCTTGCGTTGTGTATTAGTCACCCTTTTAGGGTTTTAGACGAGATTTTATATTTATAGAGAAGTCTTGAAGTCATTGTGCTTGTAGAATACTAATTTCTGACAATTATGGGAGTCTTCTGCAGCGTTGCGACGCCAAATCCTCTGGAAAATCTATGTTGGCATCCTGTGAGGGCGTCGCAACGCCACCCCATTTTTCAAGATGAGTGTTTTCTGCGTTTTCTGCTTTTCCGCGTGCTTCTAATGCGTCCGCAAGGTCCCAAAACACATCATTTTTTCTCCAAGATCATGTTCCAATGCTGCTATCAATCAAACATAAAACAAACTACAAAATACATTAAATGACACAGAATCTAACAAAAAAGTAAGCTAAGAATGTATGAATAATTGGGGTATAAACCGCACTTATCAGTTATACTTCAATAAATCTGGTTCAAGTCATCATAAGCATTATCCACAACGGTGTGTTGTGAAGGAAACATGTGGGCTATACTCGTTACCTCTTCCAACTATCTATTTAATAGAGTTTCGGTCTCATGCTAGCGTTTAAAGACTCACTGTTATGCATTTCATAATGTATCATGTTGATACCATTATTCTTCAGTCCTTAAATGGAAATGTTTGTTGATATGCGTCATTGGTCGTGTCTAACGCTGGTTCTCATGTATTCCTATCATTGCTTGGCTAACACTTTCTTTTTTCATAGTTTTATTTAAACAGCTTCTCGTCCAAATCTTTTACTTAAGTTTCTTTTCATCTTCTCTCTTGCTCTTACTCTGTATTTGGAACTTCCAGGATCTTTATCTTTGTTTTCTTCTCCGAGTGGTATTATCTTTCGAAGATCCTTTGCCATACCTCATAAGACACTATAATAACATCGACGTCCATCTTTGCTAATGTTGTCTAAATAGGGTTTGGAAGGTAGGGATAGGTTCTAAAGTCTTTTTCGGTTGTGGTGGCCTCACTAGCTATACGTGCTGTAGTTGCATGTGTTACTCGATTATAATCCTAGAATTCTCTTATTTACATATCTGAAATTGGGATCCAATATAAGGCACCACTGCTAGGAACTATCTGAATTACCTCATTTATCATTACTTGTGATTAGATTTCGACTATTTGTCATACTACTTCTTACTGAGAACCTCCTCAAGGTTCTTGCTCTCTGAAAACTCTACCATACACCATTTGTTATTCCTCCTTATGAAGTTTGCTCTGTTAATTAGATTTCCTCCTTATCTCAGTTTCTCGAACCTCTTAAGTCACAACTTATAGGGAAACTCCATATTGTATGACAAGGTATCACTACTGAATCTTTGGTTTGGGTGATATTCCCTTACTAATTCTTCCATTCTAGTCTAATGAGGACTCTTTATAAGTCGTATACCTTATTTTTCAAGATCGCTCTCTCTGATTCCTTTACTCTTTTTAGCCTTTACTTTCTTGACGGCTTTCAGCTCTACAATGGAACAAGTTATCACTCCTAGATTTGGGTAAACTTATTGTGACTACAAACTACTCCATCTCATACAAAGTATGCCATCTCATGATTCTTATCTAGGTTCTGTTGAACTTCTTGGTTCGGCTATCTAGTCGTCTCGTGATATATTTATTCCGTCAGATACTCTTCTTTACTTGTTCTTCTCTTTACTGGGCTCTAAGTTGAGGGGTGAATACATGCATTCCATAGACATATGTGAATACACATTACTGTTATTTACTTAAGCTTGGTGAGGGTCTAGTTAAGTGTCTATAGACTTACTGGAGTCAGGGCTACTAAAAAGAAGAATTAATATTCGTTTTGTTGGGATCTTCATCGATTACCCCATGTCTTTAAAGTTTCTCAACTTTTATCACTATTATGAGGCCTCTATCTACGTTACTGCCTTCGAGCTACTTTATCTATACTACTATACATATTGAACTCTCTTGTCACTTTCTGTATCCTTCTTATTGTTTCCATATCCCATCTTTTGGCTTTAAGTCGTGTTACCGAGGCTACTGGTGGTTCATTCTTCTGGGCTAATTCCTAGATCTCTGCTCTCTGCTCTTACTATAGGCTACAACTTTTCCATCTAATCTTAATGTCTGCACTGGTACTTTTTGTTAAATCCTGAGTGTCTCTAATCTCTTGGGTCTATTCTTTTAAACTTACACAAATTTCTATTGGTATTGGTCTGATCTATGATTTATCACTAGTACTGTGAACTTGCTCATCTTGGCTTGTGTTGGGTTCTTTCTTGTCTGGCTTCAAAAACTTTCTGGATCTTTTCTGGGTGATCTACCTTCCAGTGTTTTCTGTTTCTGTCTTAGGATATACTATTATCGGGCTTCTTTACGATTATCTCTATCTATACTGGTAAAGGACGGGACAAGCCTTTAAATCTCAACGGGTATCTATGTCCTTGTTATGGTGTTCTGTATCCTGGTAGAGTCTATTACGCATGTAAATAGGTATGAGATAGACTCCATAAGGACAGTTTCCTTAACCGGTATCATTGAGAGGTTTGAATCTGGGTAGGTTAGGGCTTTATCCATATCAGATTTCTTAGCTAATGCAACTAGTCAGCTTTTCTGACGGCATTCACTTTATTTTGTTACGAGCCTGAGTTTGGGTGTCTAGAATCTCCATATCTTTTGTGGCATCTCATGTCTATTCGAATAGCTTGGGAATTCTTAATAACCTATTTATAGGACTTAAGGACGTACTCGAGGATCGGATACTGGGGAGGTAGTGCCTCGCATATTAGTATCCTGGGCATACTACATATACAAGACCTCAGCACTCTACCCACTACAGTCACTGACTCCCTAGGTCTGGCTCTAATACCATCTTTGTAATATCCCTCATTCGGAGATGCCACCGGAAAGGAATAGGCCGTCCTATCCCCATGAGCCTCTGACTTTCTGACTATGGACAACACTAATACTTTGTCTCAGACATAAATTCATACAGGGGATCATTGCCCAAATCAAAGACATAGAATGCATGATAATACATATAACGTATACTCAACATTACTTCTTTTTAAAACTTGGTTCATGAACACTTCTAACATATTACACACACAATCTCAAATATGCCAAATGTATGATACATGACTTTTCTTAAACTGTGACTGAACAGTGTCTCTGACTTGACCTCTTGGACTCAACACCCTAGTGACTGTCATCAGTATTCATCCTCTCGAGCTCATCCTCCGGGTATACCTGTAAAACAAAAACACTGGGAGTGTGGGGTTAGATCGTTTGAATGATCTAGTGAGTGAACAGTTTAAAATGAAAATTGAAATGCTTTTACGAAAATACTTGGTTCTAAAACCGAAACTATCTCAAGAAAACCATATTTTCTGAAAACTCTTTTCTGTCTGAAAAAACTCTGAATTCTTTCTGAAAAATCGATCCCTCTTGAAATTTTTTAATAAACTTATCTTTTCTGAAAATCTATTTTTGGAAATTCGTTTATAAAAATCTGTTTCTAAAAAATCTGTATCTAAAAACCTGGAGCATGGGGGCATTACGTTTGGCCGTCCCCCCATACGCATAATTTGGTGGTCTTGGGGCGTTACGTCTCGCCGTCCCCCAAGCCGCTGAACTGGAGCCGTGGTGCGGATCTATGTTACCCTCCTGAATCAGAATAAGGGATCTAGGGGCATATGTCATCCCTAGTCTTGAACTACGTGTGCACACGATATTTGTATCCTTCAATTCCATAATTGTGTCAAGTTCATCCGAGGTGGGTTTTTCCCACATCCCTCCAAAAATCATAAACTCAAGCTTTTGAAATCAATCTTTCTAAAACATGATTAATCGTAAAACAACTATAATAAAACTTTGGCTAATGCCCTATGTGCGGAAAAGTAAGTTTCAATTTAAAAACATATAAGTAAATACAATTTGAGAAAAAAGTCCACTCACAGATTTGGAATTTGGCTGGCACTGTTTCACTTCGTCGAAGAACTTAGGGTTCCTGTCGATAATCAACAATCGATAAACTTAGTTAGAATATAAGTCATGAATATGCTTCAGAATTATACAAAGTTTCTCCATTCAACTAATCTATAATCACCACATGATTAATAATGCTTGCGACATGTCATAAAACATGTATAAATGTCGATACGAAACCCTTAGGATGGCCTCTAACATCCTAAGTTGAAACTGAAATGTTATGAAATAGTTTATGTCTCGCGTCACGACACCAAGTCTGAAGCTTCGCGATGCCTATGCAAGCAAACCCATGCAAATAGCACATTCTATTTTACGTCACGACATCAGACGCTACGCGTTGTGATGCCCACCTGATCAGACCCGAGGCATAGTACCTTTTCTTTTTACGTGTCGCGATGCTGGGTGTTGAGTGTCGCGACACTAGCCAAATTTTAAAGCCTAACATAAATCTTTTATTGTCACTACCTCCAAGCTATTCCAATACTCCTACCATATAACCTTCACACAAGCACTTCTCATTACACTCAAAATAAGCCATTATCTTGTTTCATCAAATCATCAAGTATACTCCACCAACATATTCATATCTAATTGAATGAAGGCTCTATTTTTATAATCTTGAGTTATGAACTCCCAAACGACTTAAACTCGTATCAATACATCACCAACTTTATAAACCATGACAATTCATTATCAAAACAACAAAAGCATAACCCCCGTATTACATGCATAATTCGGCCAATGTCTTTTGTTGGGAAAATTTTGGGCATTTCAAAAAATAATGCTAATTCCACTCTTATATTATCATGAAATGCTTAATTATGCATGCTAGCCACTAAATCAAAGCTAAAATGAAGAAATGGATTATGGGATTCTTCCATATGTGAATTTGAGGGAAGAATATTTATCCCATGAACTCAAGATTAAAGGAAATGAGAAGAAAAAGAACCATACTTGAATAAATGGAACTTGAACTCATCAATTTTCCTTACCATTTGGCATGAGAAAAGAAGAAATTTTAAGGTTATTTTTGGAGCTAAAATTATTACTTGAGGGAGAAGAAAATATGATGAATAGTGCCTGCTATTTATAGTTCTTAGGATTGATTTTTATTTGCAATTGAATGGTCTAAAACTTACCACATCACTATTTTCTAGTTAATTCTCGAATTTCACTGTAGCAGTCACGAAAATCATGATGTTTGACCTATTTCTGGTTTGAATTTGAAAAATATCCAAAGCAGAAGTTGTAGGTCTCGGTTTTAGATTTCCGAAAATATAAAATTCATAAACATTGTAGATCGTATGAAAATATTACAACACAAATACTAAGGGCTATTCGGAGTGGTACCGAAAATGATTTCCATATCGGATCTGCAAGAGATTTACAAAATGTCCACAAAGTAATTTCAAGAGAACATACATATTTGGTCATGATTTATATTATGTATCATGCCCTCTATAATATAGTAGTCATCGAAATTTTTGGGGTATTACAAACCGAAACTACATCTTCTTCTTCTTTATATACACAAGACAGTAAGCAGAAACATTTGCTCACTACTGCCTCTTATTACTTGTATTTAAGGAGTTTTTTTTTTTGTGTTTTTTCGGCGCATCTCTTTTAGGACATTAAGGAGTGATTCAAGGGTGTTGTTGGGTTGGTTTTGTGAAAAAATTAGACCTGAATTGTTGCCTTCATTCACGTAAAATAGAAGTAGTTTTGTGTGTGTTGTGCGGGCGTAAAGTGTGCAAAATAGTCCAGTTTTGTGTTGCTGTTCCATGGCTTTTTGTGGCTGGAAAAATAGTCAAAAACAGAAGCAAAATAATTCCAAAAGTTCTGGATAGTTTCTGCTAAGAAGGGGAAAAGGCATAAAAATTTTCAAGGTCGATCTCAGTGCCTAACACGCTTCCGCCGCGTAAGAATTCATTTCCTACAAACATACCTTGCATTTTGGGAAGACCTTTTCTGGTAGCAGCTGGAGCGTTAATAGACGTACAACAATGCCTCACTTTCCGGTGAATGGAGAGATGTTAGTTGTGAGAATGTTCAACCTTGTTGGAGACCAAGAAAGTCCAGAAAATAGAGATTTACAAGAACCAATGGAAGGCAAAAATGAAGCGAGAGCGCAAAAGCATAAAGATAAGGTGACTGACAAAGTAGTGGTATATGAGACCTTCAAGGCGCATTTACGTGAAGAACACTACAGCCTAGTTGCGGTGTGCCATCAATTCGACATTGTGCTACATCAAGTCACTATATAACCAAAACCGCCCGATCCCAGTCCATCTAAGCCAAAAGGGAAAGCATAGTCAACAACTGTAACCTCTGCAACAACTAATAAGGGAAGATAAGTATGGGTGACAGTTGAAAATCGAGGGAAATAGGCCAATGCAACACATTCCAAGTATATATTGCCACACAAAAAGAAATGGCGTGCAAACGGGATGGATGCGGCTACAAACCCATCGCATTAATTGAGACCACTATGATTATTTGGGTGGTCACATATGGTTGAAGACGTTAAATTTGGCGCTAGAAGGGAGGCAACCCATACATTTATTTTTATTTTTTTACTTTATTTACTTTCGTTTTATTTTATTTTTGTGTGCTATTTGTATGTTTTATAGTTTCCATGTTTACCTATGCCGGTACTAGCTCAACCAATACACTATGCGCAACCAATGTCTGACCAGTATGAGGCTAATCGACACCATGCACAGTAGTATTGTTCCTCACTTTTTTTGTTGTATATTTAGTTTACATTGAGGACAATGCAAGTTTTCAGTTTAGGGGTGTGTGCATGTTAGTGTTAGTTCCTTCTATTTATTAAAAAAAAATCTTAATTTTTTTAATTCTATGGTAGTGAAGCATAAGTCTAATGATGAGTTTGTTTGCTTTAGGGATAAAGGCCTAATTGACTTTTATCTATCGCCTTGAGTATGTTATCTAGGTTAGACTCGTAAGAACTTAACAGTAGGTTTGTGGCTGTAAGAACATAAGGAGTTGGTAAAATGACTAGTTGAAGAAATTATTTGACGATAAATGACACTTTGCTAAGATGTCTATCTCTGTTTGCTAGTGTTATGATGTATGGTACAGTTGAAAGGAAAAAAAAAGAAAAAAAAAAGCGGAAAAAAAGAAGTTAAACCACTTATAACCGATAAGCGTGAAGCTACCCATGGGGGAGTGTTAGAACAATCATAAGGAAAAAAGCTACCTTAAAGGATAAGTATGTTGAAAAGGGAAAAAAAATAAGAGAAAAACTGTACCATATTAAGAAAAGAAAGACAAATATAATGCACTTTTGAGATATATAGGCTGGTTTGACCACCAGATCCTAACTTTTGAGACGAAATCACTGTATTGGATTACTCATGGATCAAGTTGTGACCGGACCTTTTCACACACACATTGTGAGTCTAGCTTAGATGATTTATTCGAGAATTTGGATTTGAGTTGTTTTGAGTACTTTGAAGGTTCTTGGGTTTCGTTACTGGGCATTCTTTGAGGACAATATTATGTGTAACTTTTAGGATAGTTTTATTATAGTTATTTTTTTTATTTTTTTCGCAATTGTGTGTGTTGAATGACGTTTCTGGGTATCATCATTGTAAGCCCTTACGATAATATAACTCATCCACTAGGATCGACTAGAGGTTTAAAGGTTTGTTGCATACGCTAAATGCAATCGTAATCCCTACAAAAGTGGCTTAGGTTAATTATTTTTAGTTTTATTTTATTTTATTTTTATTTTTTTTGCTCGATGACTATCAAAATTTTGAGTTTGGGGGGTGTGATGAGCAGTTAATATCCCTATATTTTCTGCCCCTTTGTCCTAATATTTTGTGGTTGATATCGAGTTTTATGAGCGTTTTGATATATTTCATGTGTATTTTACAGGTTAAAATAATATCACGACTCAACGGATTAAACGAGGGATGAAACAGTGAAAATTGGGCCGAATTTCATAGGCAAAATACACGTCCCGACACTGGAAGCGTGTCGAGACACACGTATGAAGAAAATCCAGACAGAACACACTCAGCTTGGCGCGTTGCGACGCCCATGGATACAAGTCGTGATGTGCCGATGTTAGTCAAGAACATGGCGACGTGCAAATGCGCATCGCAACACGGAGAAATGCGATCCCAATTCACATAGAACTCAATTTTTTAGTAGGAAACACCCCCATGGACCTCCTATATAAGCATAAGTTCATCCTAAAATCTAAAAGGAAGCCTCATAACATATTTTAGAGCCTCCAAGAGCATAGAAGAACGCCTAGAGCAAGGTAAGAACAAGTACATCAACCGGAGTTGGAGTTTGAAGATGAAGACAGCAAACAAGAGTTTCTTTATTCATTTTTCTCTCTATCTTTATTTTTTTTATGTGTTCTTTGCCTTGTATTAATGATTAGATTATTTTTATTGAATATTATAAGTAGATGATTCATTAGATCTAGAGTTGTAATAGATCCAAAGTATTTTTAATTAATTATTGCATATTTTTATTCTTTTGGGATTATTTTGAATGCATATTTTATTTGTCTGGCCAACAATAGAATATTATTGGTAAATCCTTAGAAACTCGACATATGAAATTTGGGTTAGTTGTGGGAATAATAGCGTGAGATTTATTCGTTGAATAGATTTCTCTGCAGGATAAACATATATCTAAAAGTCATTCATAGCCAAGATTAAAACCTGACCTTAATGAATTCGGTTTAATTTAATTAATATAGACATATAGTTAATTGATTTATTCTGAATATTTTCACATGACCATCGAAAGAGGCTCGTGAATAATTTAGTGTTCTAAGTTAATAATTAGTAACGACAACCCAATTGAATGAAAAATATTTGAACTTATTGTATGCGTGTTTAGGTTAAGTTGCAACCCTATGTTCTTCTATCTTATAAGGCTTTCCCGAAGTTTGTTATTTGTCTTTATTTACTTTTTTTAGTTATTTAATTTAATCAAAACTCTTTCTCATCCAATAGTTTATTTTAAGTTAAGTAAGTTAGTCTTGCTATTAATAAGAAAAATATTAAGTTTATGTGGGTTCTACATCTAACTGTCAGTCACTATATTACTTTCGTGATAAATGCGCTTGCGTGCTAGATTTATAAAATCGTCATCACTCATAATCGGATTATTGTGTGGTAAATAGATAACTGTGGCATAATCCGATGATCATGTCAAACACAAACTTGGCTTGTTTATTAATTATTAATCGAGTAATTGTAATTGTGGCATGTTGTCATTTATTAAACAGGTCGCATGGTCATGTTTAAATAATTTGAACATTATTACAGAGGTTCTCAACTGATATTAACAGAAAGAGCTGTAACAAACAAACTTATATAGAGATCGGGCTTTTCAGGAATGGATTCCACAAACAGAAGTTCATGGTGGGAGTGAAATAAATCAGGAAAAAAAAAACCCTGATCTTTGAATCCAAACATTAACCACAAAAGCATAAAAGGAAATGATATGACTCTGAAGCAGAGGCAATTGGGCAATAATGTCATTTATCCAAAAGTTTATGACTCTGAAGCACATGTTTTTAGTTCACAACAGGAGGTAATTTTTATGCTTAATTAGTTGAAGACATTGTGTTGTCGTATTCAATTCCTAAAAACATCAATAAAACATCAGTAACATTTTCCACAATTTTACAAGTATTATTGTTTGGTACTTGTTACGGCAACTCCAAAAAACTCATCAATTGTTATTTGATTGTTTAAATGGTGAGCCACACCATCAAAATGTATTCCAAAAAAGACATCAAATGATATTCTTTAAATTATATTTTCATTCTCACTCTTTAATATTGAAGAGTAACTTATCTCTATTCAAATAATAATATATAATATTTTATCTCTTCTCTTTGTTTTTGGTGGTTAGAGTTATTAATAATAATTATTTATTAAAATAATGTAAGCAACAATCATACAATTCTCAACAACTTTTTTTAACCTATAATTATATTAATCTTACATGCATTTCATTACAAATTTTACTAACATTTATCATTTCAATTTTACTCATTTTTAGTAGATTTTATCAAAATGGATCAAATTGATTATCCAAAATATTCTACGTAAAATCTTAATTCATCCAATTTGTTGAATAAAATTGCTAGTATAATGACCAAAAATTCTATAGCAGTATTAAAGTTGTACCTCGGTAACTTATGTAAAAAAAAAAAAATTCGGGCCGGTTCAGGATTAAACTAGGATCGAACTAAAAAAACCCAAGTAGTCCATACCAGGTTGGATATATTTTACATACATGTCTAAAAATCTTGGATCTAGATTTTTCCAGGATGGGTCTGAGTTTAATGAAACCTAGACTAAACATAAACAAACCTAAGAGTCCAAACTGGATTGGATGTATTAACCCAGATCGGGCCCAGATAAACACGAGTGGTCCAGTCCGAGTTCGATGTATTTTATATCCGGGTCTAAAAATCTTGATCCCAAATTTTTCTGGATCGAGTTTAATAAAACCCTGGTTGGACCCTCACAAGCCCGAGCTATCCATATTGGGTTGTATGTAATTTGCATTCTGGTCTAAAAATCTTGAACTTAGAATTTTTTGGGTCGGGTATGGATTTAAATAAACCCATATTGGTCCTAGATATACTCGAGTGATCCGGACTGGGTTGGATGTATTTTATATCAGAGTCTACAAATCTTGGACCCAATTTTTTTTAGCATGGGCTGGATTTAATAAAATTCGACCAAGACCTAGAAATTTAATTAAATAGATTAAAAATAAAAATTATATTACACAATTAATATTTATGGGTAATTTGTATTTATTTTTTAGTTTTAGTGTAATATATTTAACTTTTAATATTTTGGTGCTATTATGATATTAAATAATGAAAATTCAAACCCCAAAATTATTAAAGAAAATTAAAATTAAAAACAAAATATGAAATCTAGGTACAAAGCCGGCGTTCGGTATGAAGAAATGATATCCGAGTCTAGATAAGGCATAACGCGGGTCCGATATGAAGAAATATTTAATTTAGGAACTTTTGTATTTTTCAATTTTAGTTGGGTATTGAATAAAGATTTATATATATATATATATAACCATTTGACTAATATCAAATTGGATATTTTGAAAATGATCCATATCTAAATCCAATAAAACTTTGGATGATATTATTGAAATTCAATTGAATGGGTATATTGAATATCCATGGATATGAAAATTATTGGTATCCTATCCTCACATAATCTGCCAAACATAAGAGCCCAGCAAAGTAATATATTCTCACACGTAAATAAGAATATTCTTTTGAACACGACTACGTAGCACCATGGTTAACAGGAATTTTGCCAAATAAGTGTGATGGACATTTATACCGGATATTTTTTAGTGGGATTCTAATAATATTTATGTTTCAATTATAGTTGTATATTTTGAAAAGAGATTAGAATATACAACGGTTTGAAATATGAATATCATAAAAAAAAAAAATGTCCTCGTAAAATGTCAAACATTAATAGGTATAATAATAAAATTGTTGTTAATATTAAATCAATATAAGGATTATTAACTACAAATACTACACCCAATGGCGATCACTTTTTATTTTTTGAAGTTGTTACACAATAGATATTTATATTCTATAGGAAATTTGAATTCATATCATTACAGTACTACCCAAATATCTACCGAATATAACCCGAAAACTTACGATAAGTAAAGGCAAGACTTCTACCCATACATGAAGAGATATATATACTCATATCCATATATTTTATAAAAGGATTAAAAAACTGACCTCGTAAGAGATCGATCTTGTATTACCCTCAACAATATTGAAGGTACTAGCCCAGCCCATCATTAAGCTACAACTTGAATAGCTCATAACACTTTACTTTTCTCACAAAAATATTCTCTTTGATTTTTATTTTTATTTTTTAATTTTTTTGCATAATTTATTGACCCTTTTTAGTACAACACATTAACACGTGGTGAAGAGTCATGTGTATAATTAAGGATGTCAATCAGTCCCGATGAATTCAAATATCGATTAATATTCTAGATTTTTAAGTCAAAAAAAAAAAGTTGGGATCAAAATCATCCCAACTACCTGTCAAAATTTTCAATCGAGGCGATAATAATTAGAAAAAAACAATTAAAAAAATAGTAACTGAAAGTCGGCCCTCAATCTAAGGATGTTATGCTGCAAGTTTGGCAGAACATTTTGTCTGGCATTGAACAGGGAGAAATCAAATGAGCCATCAAATAAAAACTGAAAGTGGCTCAAAGCTTCACGAAAAGGCCAAGGCCAAGGCCAATTCAATTTGCTTACCCCCTAAGTCACAAGTAGCCTCCCCCAGTTGAGAATTTGTGACCCTTTCTATTTTTGTACGTTGGCTTTGGATTTGCCCTTCATTTTTTATTTTTTATTTTTGTTATGTTTCATTGCTGAAACCTGAAACTTCGCCCCATGTTTTTAATTCGATGGCCGTTGAGGCTTTCCATTTGCCACTCTTGTTCGCTTATCTTGAGACAACGAGGCATTAACAACTCTCACTACTAAAAAAAAAAAAAGGCTATTTTGACAGGGGAAAAAAGGGGAGATGACAGAAGTCAAAAAGAAAAAAGAAAGAAAAGAGGCAAATATCATTTAATAGGAAGGAATGAAAAAAATAGTATGATGAGCGGTCAATATAATATATTTATTTTTATAAATTCTCTAATATATATTGTAATAGAGTAGGAGAGACATATCCCTTAAGTAGTGTCTATCTATGGGAAAGACACAAAGATGAAGGGATATATTCTCTAAAGGTCTGTTTGGTTCAACGAAGGGGAGAGGATGGGAGGGGAGAGATTTTAATTAAATATATGTTTGGTTCAAAGGAGGGGAGAGGAGGGGAGGAGAAAGTTTTTAATTAGATATATGTTTGGTTCAAGAAGGGAGGAGAGAGATTTTAAAACTAATTTACTATTTTATCCTTGTAGCCTTTTATAAATAAAATTAAAACAATATAAGCTTATATTATCTTTGAATTAAACAAAGAATGAAATTAAAATTAAAAGCTCTACATAATACGTGTTATTAAAAATAAAATTAAAACAAATATAAGAGAAGAGAACAAGAAGAATTGAATGGTGAAGCAAATATAAGAGAGATTTGTAATTATGACAATTTTGGATTTTAATGTATAAGTATGGATAATTTAGTCAATATAATTAAAATTTTAATTACTCACTTTCTCTCCCCTCCAAAACCCCCCACTTTTGGAGGGGAGCTAAAATTGGCTTAGGAGAGATTTTGCTCCCCTCCCCTCCCCTTAAAAAAGTTGAACCAAACAAACATAATTTAAAATAATCCCTCCCCTCCCCTCCAAAACCCCCCAACCAAACACACTATAAATTGGAATGATGAGTCTCTAGGCTTCAAAAGGCACAAAGGAAGAGGTATAATCCTTAAGAGGGTTACACCTTAAACCAAATGGTGTCTTCAAAGGCACTCTTTCATGTTTATATAAAGGGGTTTTTGGTTCATTCTTAGCATCCAGATAATCAAATAAGTTTTCATTTTCTAGAGAGAGTCATTTGGTAAAAAGAAAGTTTCCATCATTTGTCATTATTCAAGTTCTTATAAAATGAGTGTCTCTTCTACAAGAAGTGTCCAAGTAATCCTGGGAGAACGTTAGCCACAAGACATCCGTAAAGCACCGAGGCGGAGCTAATAAGTTCTTAAGGACAATGACAACTCGATTTGGACCAAGTTTTTAATCTTTTTCAACATTTTCCAGGTTTTCCTAACTTTCTTATTCATGTTCTGATATTGGCATGTTAGTGAATGATAAAGTTGATTGATGCATGTTTATTTTGTTTGAAAACACATAAATTTTACAACATTTATTACTACTAAATCTTACATTTTATGAGTTAATTTAAAAATTCTTGAGTATTTTGAGGTGGTCTTTGTGTTTTTATAAGATTGGATACTTATGGAAAGGCATGGATTTGAAAGGTCAATAAATCATGGTGTTTTGCAATAGTGACCTCCTAATTAGCGCAACCTTTAATATTCTGGCCATAACATTTTCATACGATGTATAAATGAGGTGATTCAAGTTGCATTGGAAAGAAGACTCAAAGACAATCAAGTACATATAAAGGGACGGGAAAGTAATAAGCGTTTAAATATTGAACTTCAGAACCAATCCGCGTAGAGTGTCTGAGCATGCGAGTGACACACTCTGCCACATATTGGAGCACCAATATTCCCAGAATCTTATTTTAATGAAATTCTTTACAAAGGAAAGCTCCTAACAACTCCTATATAAGCACAAGTCCGTCTCAAACCCTAAATATCATACTTAAGAAGCCTCGAAACACAATTTTAGAGTCTTAGAACATAAAAGAATGTCTAGAGAAAGATAAGGACAAGTGTTTTAACTGGTGCTGGAGATTGAAAGTGAAAAATGCAAACAATATTTTTTTCTTCCATTTTCTCTCTACTTCATCTTTTATGAGTTCTTATTTGTATCAATAATGATTAGCATGTTTTTATTGATTATCATGAGCAGCTAAATCATTATTCTATGGTTGTAATGGATCTTAAGTACTATAATTAATTAAGTTTCATATTTTTATTCTCTTCGATTTGTTATTTATTATTTATTATTCATTGTGATTTGATGCATATTATATTGTTTGGCTAACAACAGAATAGTGTTGGTAATCCTTTAGAAACTCGACAGAAGAAATTTGAATTAGCCATGTGAATAATAGCGCATAATCTAATTCTTTTAAATGGATTTCCTTGTAGGATAGAAATATACATGCCGAGTATGCGTAGCCACTATTAGAACTTGACCTTAATGAATTTAGTTTAAATTAATTAACATAAATATATAGTTATTTGGTTTAAGTTGAATATTTATACCTAACCATCGAAAGAGAGTTGTAGATAGTTTAGTATTCTAGGTTAATAATTTATAACAACCCAATTGAATGACAAGTGTTTAAACCCTTCGCCTGCATGCTTGGGTGAAGTTACAACCTTAAGTTCTTCTCGCATATAAAGTTTATCTCCAAGTTATTATTAGTCTTTATTTTCTTTCAGTTAATTTTAGATTAATCACTAATTTTATAAATCAATTGTTTAGTCTTAGTTAAGTAGGTTAGTTCTAATACTAATAAGAGAAATACTAATAAGAGGAAAGGTTTTAGCTTCGACAATCATCTGATGATGCTAAATATTTATGCGTATCCAATTTATCATCGCTAAAATCCAGAATAGACGATGTATAAATTTTACAATTCAATGTCGGTAAGTACAGGCGACGTTGAATACCATTACTTTTAGCGATGAAAATATTTGGCGTCGCTAAAAATCTAATATATTTAGCGTCGAAATTTGCCTTACTGACGCTAAAATAGTACATTTAGCGTCTCTTCTTTGGAGACACTAAAAGGTTTAAAAATTTATAATGAAAATATTATTAAAATATATGTGTAATTACTCGGTAAATAATATTTTATTTTTTAAAATTTTAAAAAATGAAATTAAAATAATTATTATAAATATAAAATAAAAATTATATTACATTAAAAAAATCACGTAGGACGATCGGTCGAGATAAGTTCTACATCTGTCGGGCCTGGAGGAACTGTGGAGGTCGGTCATGTAACATTGTTCTGAGCAAGCGATCTCTCCATAAGCTCCCGTAAGGTCGCCATTTCTCGATCGTGCTCCTGCTTCTACCTCATCATCTCTTCATTATGCATCTTTTGTTGGTCTTGTGTCAGCTTCAACTGCTCCCTCAAGACAGTGACCTCCTCTGAGGAGTTGGACGATTGAGAAGTAGCCCTTGTCGCCTTCCGATGAGTTCCAAGCCTGAAGTTGTAAGAAGTGATGTTCTTGAACACCTGATGTAAACGTTTCTCATCAGTCAAAAGCCGATTGCCCTGTGTGAGGTTATATGTCTGGATGTCTATCATATGTTCCTATATTTTAAAATTTCATGTTAGAGGAAACTTTTGAAATTTTGCATAATTTATATAATTGAACATTTACATATCACTCTCAGACGAAATCGTTCACGCAACCTTTATTTGGAGTGTAGAGGGTGACTTGGAAAAAATAAGCATCGGAAGGGGTTGCAGCACCTCTCCCGTGCTGTTGTGCTATAGATGAAAAATATTAATTAGTAATATTTTTCTACAGAGGTCGATCATGCAGCATTGTTCTGAGTAAACGATCTCTCCATAAGATCCTGCAAAGGTCACCGTCTCATGATCGTGCTCTTGCTTCTACCTCTTCATCTCTTCATTCTACATCTTCAGTTGGTCTTGAGTCAGCTTCAACTACTCTCTTAAGACAGTGACCTCCTCTGAGGAGTTGGACGATTGAGAAGTAGCCCATGCCGCCTTCCGAAGAGTTCCAAGCCCGATGTTGTAAGAAGTGATATTCTGAAACACCTGATACGAAATCTTCTCATCAGTCAAAGGTCGATTGCCCAACATGAGGTTATATGTCTGGATGCCCACCATGTGTTCATATATTTTAAGATTATGTGTTAAAGGAAACTTTTGAAATTTTGCATAATTTATATAATTGAACACTTATATAATACTCTCGAACAATATCATTCACCTAATCTTTATTTGGAGTGTAGTGGGTGACTTGGAAAAAATTCAGCATCGGAAGGAGCTGCAGCACCTCTCCCGTGCTGCTATGTTTCAGATGAAAAATATAAATTAGTAATTAAATATTATTAAAATATAATTAAGTAAAAGTATATTCACTTACCTCGGAGCGTTCCTCGTGATACACGGAAAATTGCTTCGAGCCTCCTGTTGGTGTTTGCTAAGGTCCCAAGATCCTTAAACAAGCATGAAACTAAGTGCGAATACAATGAGGGAGTTGCGGAATACTCACATCGATCGGTTGAGAGACGCTTTGACGAACAAAAACTGATTTCTACTCACTGGACTGCTCACGGCAGTGGCTGATTGCAATCCCCATTTTTGGCCATTTGGATCATCTTCGTCAAGCTCCAAGCTTCATCAAACGATTCCCGGCTCATGGGTGGACTTCCCTATCACCTTCGCATGTCTCTCGGAGTGCTAGCTCTCTTGATTTTTGCCACAAAAACCAAACACTTTGCTTCCCTTTTTCATCATGGCTCTCGGCAGTTCACTGCCAAACCAGAAAGAAAATCAGCCCTAATGGCGTGAATGAGATGAAGAGAATGGAGAGAGAGAGAGGAGTTATTTTTGTGTATTAGGTTATTGTCTTCTAAAATGGTAATTGATTTTTATTAAAATCATATACACTTTTGCTTTCAAAAGTCAAACTAATGAAATCCAACAACCTTGAGTGTTCCACACTGATACACCAACCAAAAAACTCAATCAATCACATCAATCAATCAAGTGTCACATCACTCAAAGTGACATGTGATTTGACGCTTGATGCGATTAACGATTTGACGCTTGATTTGACTTGCGTGCCGCACTCGAATTCGAAATGCGAATGCGCTCGCAAATAATCTCGGGCTCGGGTTCGCTAATTCCAAATTAACGAATTTTTCGTTGCGACGTAATTAAATGATTATGCCTTGAGAAATCACTATTCACGTCGTTAACGAATTAATTCTAAATTAATTCGTTCGCCCGAATTAAAATCTAATTTTAATTCCGCGTCGAAATCCAATTTCGATTAATATATCGAATATATTAATTTAACCAATTAATTCCAAATTAATAGTTATCTCTCTTTAATTGATATTTTATCCCAGATAAAATATCTCCGCTATTAATCCTAGATTAATTTTCTCAATCATCTTATTAATCCCAGATTAATTAAAAGTGCGAGTCATACGTCATCGGTGAAACTTCGGGAAGCGACCCATGAGATCCCCGGATATGTTGGCAGTAAATTCGGTCGTCGGACTATCCGAACACGTAAGTACCTCGTACTACGTTTATACCGATTTACAAGACAAGGTTGGCTTCTAGCAAAGCGCCATGCCTACCCAATTCTCCAGAAATATCCTTACAGGAATAAATGATCCATATCAGGCGTAGCATACGTAGTATTGCGTATTTCGATCCAGTATCGGATGATCACGTGCTAGGTCTGGGGCTGGAATTGTGTTTGCCCCGTACGAAGCACATGTCGGATGTCTGGTAACTAGTCTCTATAATCGGATAAACATGACCTTGTCATTTTATCCCGATGACTGCAATACTTAAGAGTACTAGTACCGTATCCTATGTGACCATCATCTCCATATGATTGAAGTGATACTTCCGTCTTGACATCACACCCAACACACTATGATTCTCAATATACCCAGCATAGGCGTACACAGAACCTGTTAAAGTCCTGGACGACCACAACCAAAGTATATTGATTGTCGCAAGTATTAGCGGTGCAAGTCTCAGGTTAAGACTATATACACATACCCTGATTTCGGACTTCCATAGACACATAGTCATACTACCAATGGAATTCCGAGGGGGTCTATCCAGAGCGAAGCTGTTTCCCCGTACCATCGGTAAAACACAACCTCCTATTACACTTGCATGAGTATCCTATACCCAAATATATGAGAACTATGTCGTTGTGCCCTCACAACGCGCACAAGTGTAATACTATCTTTTACGTATTTATCGATGTCCAATCTCGATAATACTCTGACTAGGGATATTTAATGATTTATCTTTCGTGGACTGATACTGTCTCATATCATTCTCAATATAGGAACAAATCACAAGGACCTCTCATCATTTATACATCTAGGTGATCTAATCACAAATGATAAGAGTGAAATCTCTTTTGTCACATAGTTAATTTGTACAACAACACCATGATCTGTACAAATAGTGACGCTATGGGTCATAATTGTCCAACAATCTGTACAAAGAAACTTACTCTTTCAAGTATATAAGATACTTTACTCGGAGCGTTCCTCGTGATACACGGAAAATTGCTTCGAGCCTCCTGTTGGTGTTTGCTAAGGTCCCAAGATCATTAAACAAGCATGAAACTAAGTGCGAATACAACGATGGAGTTGCAGAATACTCACATCGATCGGTTGAGCGACGCTTTGACGAACAAAAACTGATTTCTGCTCACTGGACTGCTCACGGCAGTGGCTGATTGCAGTCCCCATTTTCGGCCATTTGAATCATCTTCGTCAAGCTCCAAGCTTCGTCAAACGATTCCCGGCTCATGGGTGGACTTTCCTATCACCTTCGCATGTCTCTCGGAGTGCTAGCTCTCTTGATTTTTACCACAAAAACCAAACACTTTGTTTCCCTTTTTCATCATGGCTCTCGGTAGTTCACTGCCAAACCAGAAAGAAAATCAGCCCCAAGGGCGTGAATGAGATGAAGAGAATGGAGAGAGAGAGGAGTTATTTTTGTGTATTAGGTTATTGTCTTCTAAAATGGTAATTGATTTTTATTAAAATCATATACACTTTTGCTTTCAAAAGTCAAACTAATGAAATCCAACAACCTTGAGTGTTCCACACTGATACACCAACCAAACAACTCAATCAATCACATCAATCAATCAAGTGTCACATCACTCAAAGTGACATGTGATTTGACGCTTGATGCGATTAACGATTTGACGCTTGATTTGACTTGCGTGCCGCACTCGAATTCGAAATGCGAATGCGCTCGTAAATAATCCCGGGCTCAGGTTCGCTAATTCCAAATTAACGAATTTTCCGTTGCGGCGTAATTAAATGATTATGCCTTGCGAAATCACTATTCACGTCGCTAACGAATTAATTCGTTCGCCCGAATTAAAATCTAATTTTAATTCCGCGACGAAATCCAATTTCAATTAATATATCGAATATATTAATTTAACCAATTAATTCCAAATTAATCGTTATCTCTCTTTAATTGATATTTTATCCCAGATAAAATATCTCTGCTATTAATCCCAGATTAATTTTCTCTCTCATCTTATTAATCCCAGATTAATTAAAAGTGCGAGTCATACGTCATCGGTGAATCTTCGGGAAGTGACCCATGAGATCTCCGGATATGTTGGCAGTAAATTCGGTCATCGGACTATCCGAACACGTAAGTACCTCGTACTACGTTTATACCGATTTACAAGATAAGGTTGGCTTCTAGCAAAGCGCCATGCCTACCCAATTCTCCATAAATATCCTTACAGGAATAAATGATCTATATCAGGCATAATATACGTAGTATTATGTATTTCAATCCAGTATCGGATGATCACGTGCTAGGCCTGGGGCTGGAATTGTGTCTGCCCCGTACAAAGCACATGTCGGATGTCTGGTAACTAGTCTCTATAATCGGATAAACATGACCTTGTCATTTTATCCCGATGACTGCAGTACTGAAGAGTACTAGTACTGTATCCTACATGACCATCATCTCCATATGACTGAAGTGATACTTCCGTCTTGACATCACACCCAACACACTACGATTCTCAATATACCCAGCATAGACGTACACAGAACCTGTTAAAGCCCTGGACGACCACAACCAAAGTATATTGATTGTCGCAAGTATTAGCGGTGCAAGTCTTAGGTTAAGACTAAATACACCTACCCTGATTTCGGACTTCCATAGACACATAGTCATACTACCAATGGAATTCTGAGGGGGTCTATCCAGAGCGAAGCTGTTTCCCGTACCATCGGTAAAACACAACCTCCTATTACACTTGCATGAGTATCCTATACCTAAATATATGAGAACTATGCCGTTGTGCCCTCACAACGCGCACAAGTGTAATAATAGTCTTTTACGTATTTATCGATGTCCAATCTCGATAATACTCTGACTAGGGATATTTAATGATTTATCCTTCATGGAATGATACTGTCTCATATCATTCTCAATCCAGGAACAAATCACAAGGACTTCTCATCATTTATACATCTAGGTGATCTAATCACAAATGATAAGAGTGCAATCTCCTTTGTCACATAGTTAATTTTTACAACAACACCATGATCTGTACAAATAGTGACGCTATGGGTCTTAATTGTCCAACACCTCCAACATGGTTGAACCATATATTTTGCTAGTTTACCTTATTCCGCTCTTAAATTTTATATAAAAATAAAGAAGTTAGTCACTATTTTATTTCAAAATCATTGTAAAATGAAATATTACGGAAATTTAAAACTTATTGCGTAATCATCCGAAGCCCATATGAAGCATAGAGACCCCCAATCCTCCTCACTGATGCCATGCAATTGATGGGCCGCAACATTATCCACACCATGCTCGTTTAAAATGGGTTTGAGCTTCTTTGTGCGGTAGTTTTAATATGGCTTGCCCATATAGTGATCAACGTACTTGACCATATTTGGAGCGGTTAAGTCAATGTTGAACCACTCCTGCAAAAAAAAAATATTAATAGCTTCAATTAAAAAAATAAAAAGATAAATTAATGCTTAAAATGATACTTACCGATAAGACCGCGAACAAGTTATGGCGCATCTGCTCATGTATCTTCGTCCCACATGTGTATTATTAGGGAGCGTCACACCGTGCAATAGTCCTAATTATGTTGGTGAACTTTGGATTGTGGCGGCCCAACTATTTCTCTCAATCATTGAATGTGCGAATCGATATCTTTCCGTTGGTTTTTAAGTGACGCGCCAACTTCAAACCTCTTGTATCACTCTGAGATCGTTCGATTACGGGGATTGGGTCAGCGACCTGAGAATGTGGCTGAGAGGTGCAACCTGCCACACTGCTGGTAGATGGAATTGGTCTCTTGCATTGTTAGAGTGCCATATGGAAAAAACAAACGGTTAGTTTTGTTAAATTTGAAAATATTATGGAAAAAATAAATAAGACACTTGACAGTGCCTCATTTGGTGTGTCATTGACACACCAAATGTTTAGGGTTGTATGGGGGTTTCAACAGTCCCAATACAATCCTAATTAATTTCTATAAAATTAAGTAAAAGAAATTGACAACATAATATACAAAAAAAAAATAGAAATTTACCTAAGAGAGGGAGAGTGTGCAGGTGAGAGAGGGAAAATGAAGGCAGAAAGTGATACGCATGTGGCTATTCCAGTGCTTGTTATAAATAATATATATGGATCCACGACTTTCCATCCATTCCCAAATTTTGGGTCATCCAAGCACGTTGAATATTTATCGATGTTAGATGGTGATGGAATTTAATTCTCCTCTTTCCAGGATCAGTGTCAAAACACTTGCATGTGAACATAATAATCTGATGATTAGGCCTGTAAAATAATTCAATAACTTATTGCAGGACAATGTAAATATCAATAGTATTTTGGTTGTCAAGTCACCATGGTCTCTTGGAACTATAATACCATAATTTTGTGTTGAGCGTGAAATATCTATTTGCTCTGCGATAAATCACACACCATTAACGATACAATCAATATACTTATATGTTTGTCTTGCAGGACCATAAAATAGTGACACTATAGCACTGGAGGGGTCAACATCGCCATTTTCAATTTGATTGTTTATATGAAATTAATGCACGTGAAATCATTGATTAGAGAAAGTACGATATATTATACACTGAAAACGTTTGGGTATGGAAAAAACTCACAGTTGCCTCAAACCACTTAGGGAATTTCATTTGTTGCATTTCACTGATATTTTGGTTGTTGTTGCTGCTGCCAAGAAGGGTATTATGATGTCTACATTAAAAATGATAAAATCATTCAAAATTCATTGTAAATTATTCAAATTATTGAATTCAGTTTAGACACGTACTGTAGATACTACTGAACCTCATTGAAATTATTTAGAACAAACCAATAGGCACGTTGGTGTTCCTCGATTGTAAGTATTTTAACAGTCATCTTCCCTAAGGGTCTACAGTTTTGTTGGAAAACATAGACATCATGTGATTCTTATTCTCCCCCGTCGTAGTTTTTAGTCCAACAATAATGTTGTTTCAATATTATTTAAGTACATCGAACAGAATGTTAAGACTTCGTTTGCTAAATAGGCCTCGGAAAATAACCATTCTGGTCACTTTATTTTGTACATATTATTTATAGCGCCCCAATGCCCTGAAATATATAGAAACAAAAATAATCTGATATATAGTCATATATATATTACATGAATTAATATTCATACACAATAGCTTACATTTCTATGTGGTACAGCTATCTGAAGTGAACAAGACTTCTTTTCCAAGCTTATACGGGTAAATGCACTGTCAGGTGAACCATTACATCAAAAAATACAGGTGGAAGTACTCGTTCTAATTGGCAAAGAATGAGGACGATTGCTTGCTCAAGTTCATCAATCACCGACATGCTTAAAGTCCTCTGACATAATTGTTTGAAGAAACCACACAAGTCCATAACTGTTTCGAATATTTATGGTGGAATGAACGAACGAATGCCCACGAGAAGAAGAATTTCTATATGCATGTGACAGTCATGACTCTTCAACCCAATTATTATGTCATCCTTAACACATTTTCCTATATTTGATGCATACCCATTGAGGAATTTTACAGTTTTCAATCACTCATAAAATGACTTATTTGCATACATTTTGACATAGCCTATAGGAGTCGATCGCACATTTTCAGTGTATTTTTTGTTCCCTGGAATGTTCAACAAGGTGCCAACCAAATTTTCGCATATGTTTTTCTCAATATGCATCACATCTAAATTATGTCGCAAACTCAGACTCCTTCAATTCTCTAGCTCGAAGAAAATGATCATTCCCGTCAAATTCAACTCTTCAAGACGACATTTGCGATGGGCATCTTTATTTTTAGGATGCTTCCCAGGCATGGTATTTGTTAGTCCCTAATGTTGACAAAGTATGTCAAATCCAGATAAAGTGTTAGGCATGCTTCTAGGTTCTGGAAGATCGTTAAATAATTTACTTATCCTCCATGGATGGCTATAGTCTAAGAATCTTCTGTAGCTCGTAAATCCAACCTTTTTCTGCAAATTTTGTGAAGATATATCTCTCGCATACACTGTACATGCCATGTAACCTTTAGTATTCTACCCAGATAGAGAACCATAATCTAGAAAGTCGTCAATAGTCCATATTAACGTCGAGTGTATTTGGAAATACTGCTCAGTAATTGCATCATAGGTAGTTATACCGATATTCTATAATGTATGTAATTCTTTAATCAACGGGCTCAAGTAAACATCAATATCTTTACCGGGGGACGTGGACCCAGTATAAGTAATGACATGACCATGAAAGGGTATTTCATACACTTCTACGGTGGTGAGTTATAAAGTACAATTACCACATGCCACATGCTATAAGAGTTATACATATTTCCAAAAGGATTTAAACCATCAGATGCAAGGCCTAACTTGATATTATGAGGGTCCTCGGTGAAACACAAGTACATATCATCAAAGTCTTTCCACTCAGTTGCATCGGAAATGTGTCTAAAATGCCCTCATCACCAACTCTCTTATCATGATGCCATCTAGTGTTAGATGAGGTCTGACGTGACATAAATAATCTTTGTAGTCTAAGTGTTAATGGAAAATAATGCAACACCTTCTAAGGTACCTTTTTCCCAGTACCATGGATCTTATATCAATTTTCTCCACATATTGGACAATTCTCAGGGAATTCATACTCTGCAATGAAATAATACACAATCATACTTACATGCGTGTATCGATTCATACCACAATCTGAAATCACGCGGTATTTTTTTAAATCATAGTATGATTTTGACAATTCTGTGCCGGCTGGTAACATATGTCCAAGCAACTCTAATATCATATCAATGCTTTTATTAGTCATTCCATTACTTACTTTAATTTGGAGTAGCTTGAAACATAAAGTTCAAAGTCGACATGCATGTTAGGGATATGCCATATACCCAACTTGTGGATGGGCTATATGTACATGTATTTGTAATATTTTCATTAATTAATAAAATGGAAATTTTTATTATACGTGTCTTACATAACTTATATGAATCATCAACACTGTAATAAAGACCTTAGAGTAATAAGACGATGGGTTCCACGCCTTATGAGAATCATTACTCTTAAATGTTCCTAGTCATAGTTTTGTGAAAAATCTGGACATTCACAAAGCGGAGAGACTAGCATGATGATATTATCCGCCCTTAAGTGGGGTAGCCAATCTCATAGGCTACTAGCGGAGATCCGTCCGCTTGGTGTATCACATGGATGCATGAGTTGCTCGTGTCCATCAAACTGACCGCCGAAAGTTTTCATATGGAGTGTTTATCCCATGTGTATGTGAGAAATTTCATGTATCGATTATATGACTAGTCCTTAGACTTGAGGTCTTTACAATCTTATATGTGGATCAAATAACTTTGACATTCTCCTTCCCCGGTTCAAAAGATCCGGTCATAAGGGTATGATTGTGTCATTTGTTGAAACACATGAAGTTTGTAAAGATACAACAGAGAATCGCCACTCTCTCGGATAATATGTTCTTATAAGAGTAGTATTCCAGTTCACGAGTTGATATGTGAGATCAGTGCTTGAGACTGTGGCCACAGCGGAAGAATCATGTGAGATTCTTGGGTTAGCACAATTCATGACACTATCAACATCATACATTTGACCATATGGGTAGATATTTTCCGTACCATAGGTCAATAGGTGGGGATACAGTGAGGCGAGGGACTGTATCATATGTAAATCGCATACAGAATGGGTATATATATTTTTCCTTCTCATTTGGGGGCATTGGCATGTTGCTAGATGTCAACTTTGGTCATTGAAATCGAACGACCATATGATCGGAGATAATTTATGTTCGATTAAATTATCACGATTCATTTCAAGTCCAACTTGAGGGGAACCCAAAAGGTCACACACAACAAAGTCGAAATCAATGGTTAATAGTGCACAATACAAATATAACAACATATATGATTGCTGTAGGAATTGTTCATAAATGGTTCAATGTGTTTAATTATTGAATAGATCATTTATGAGATTCCATAGTGGCTTAGGGATTGGTGAATGACGATAGGGGCACTTTGGGAAGTGGAATTAAAAAAAATTACTATTCACATGAATAATAAATTTTTTTCTTTATTTGTTTTGAATTCCAATTCGGCCCAAACTCTTATTAGGGTTTTATAATCTCATTAAACCACTAAATTAAGATCTAATGGCTAAGATTAAATTAGCTTTTATCCCACATCAGATTCTTAATTAATTTTGTTGTCTTTGGAGCACTATATAAACCCAAAGAATTATTCACAAATTTTTACTCCAAACCTTTCATATCTTGGGTTTATATAAGTGAGCAACTCTAAAGTTTAAGAGTAAGCCAATGATTTTGAGGATCCTTAAGTCTAATTGACTAGAGGAACCTCGAGTTAAAAGTTTTGAGGTATTTACTTAGGCTAGCACCAAGGGCAAAATATATGTGCACTCAAGGCGTAGTCTTGTCGTTGAGTTTTGGCTTTGGTGTGTGCATCTTTGGAGGCCACACACTTGGTGGCTCTTTGGAATGTGGAAGAGCTTGCTGAGTTCGAGAAAAGCTTGTAGATTGGAGGGAGGACTGGAGGAGTCTTCGATTCAAGTAAGTCTTTTTCTTTCTTTATTTTAATTAGAGTTCTTGTGATAGTTAGCATGTTTAGGTTTATGTTCTTTGCATGTTTTATGAGTTTTATGCTTAGAATATATATAGTAACATGCCTAGGCTTGTAGAATAATCAAAACAAATGGGTCTTGGGCAAAGGGAAAGCGGTATAATAATTTTATTTTCCGCTGCGCACTCACGGCCGCTTTCCAACAGTGGTATCAGCCCGCCGTTTTTGTTTTGATTAGTTCTCACTCGTTTGAACTTGAAATTGGGTGTTTAAAAGCTCGTTGGAAAGCTAACACCCTGAACTTAATTTTAGGTGCAAGTTTTGCATGATTTGGTTAAGATGTGAATTGTGAACTTGCATTTAAAATTCACGCGTCTGCAGAAAAATGTGAATAGTAAATTTATTTGAATAAAATAAAATGCAATATCATAATTTAATATTAATCAAAGTTATTTAATGCCTAAAATAATTCCAACATATTAAAACTCATATGCTTGATGATTCTATGTATGATTAGAATTGGCATGATTATTTTAGGGTGCAAGCATCTAGAGACTTTCTAAGAAATAGATAGTGTATTGCTTATCCCTTAGCTAATTAATTATTCCGTGATGAACTTAGAGATTTATTACCTTTAAGGCTAATAAATATAAATAACTTGTTTATAATAAAAGACATTATAAAAGATACAAGTGGGTTGAGACCAAGGGGTTAATAAAACTTTTCAAACTAAAGTTAATTTAACCAAAGGTATTACTAGAGTTAGATAATGATTTGGTGTCTTCATTCACTCACTACCTTTTTATAGCCAAAAGGAAAAGCTGTGAAACACATATAGACATATTCATTTACTCAAAGCTTACCTATTAAAGTGCATATATTAAAGTTGGAGACTAATTTTGAGGATCTTGTTTATTTCTGTCACCAAGGCAATAAGAGCCTAAGAGGTAAGGGTATTTAAGAGAGTTCGCTCCACCCTCCCTCTGGGGAATTTTCAATGGAGGAATCCATTTGACAGTTATTCACTTAAACTTGCTAAAATCCTCAATAATAATTTAAGTCTAAAATTTGCCTCTCATTGTAAAGTATAGACCCAAAGGGCTTAAACCATATTGGCAGGACTAGGCTTTACCAGACTGACCAATACCAATTTGTCCCTAAATCGTACTATTGACAATGGTTTGACTTTTCTGAGTCATAAGACACAGCGACCCTTAGGCGTGGTCTTATAACTTAGTGGCAAAGATTGGGTGTCCACAAGGACTAGCATAAGCTATGGCATATTTGATTGCCCAACCCAATGATCAAGGAATTGTGATTTATATCATAAATTGGTTGGGAACCTACCTAATTATCGTATTTTATAACGACCAGTCCTAGTCGGAGTTATGAAATAATGATAATGGGATCCTTGCCCACAAGAAATCCATCATATTGGGGTTGATGCGATTTGCTTAAAATTTTAAAATAATTGAGTAGGAGCAACTTCATAATATTAAAAGCCCATGTTATTATGAAACATTAATGAAAACATATTCCTAATTTTAACATTTTCTCTTAACAGGTGGGTTAAAATATTTCACAAATATTCAAATGGCAAACAGAGTATCACTTCGTTCCATCCTTGATGAGCATAAGCTCAAATGGGACAACTACAATGACTGGTTTAGAAATTTTAAAATTGTCTTACGACAAGAAAAGATTTTCTATGTTCTTGAAAGACCATTTCCCCATGAACCCGCAGAAGATGCTAACCAAGATACATTTGATGCTTGGAAGAAACATGTCGATGATGATGAGCAAGCAGTTTGCATAATGCTTGGCTCTATGTCGGACGAACTTCAGAAAGCTCACGAAGATATGGATGCTCAAACCATCATCTTTCACTTGAAGGAGTTGTATGCAACTTCCGTTCATACCGTGAGATTCCAAGTGTCATGTGCCTTATTCTAAACAAGGTATAAGGAAGGATCGGTTAGTGGACATGTGCTTAAGATGATTGGCCATATTGAAAATTTGGCCAACCTCGGCTTCATCATGGATCATGAGATAGGTCACGATCTAATTCTTCAGTCCTTACCAAAATAATTCTCTAACTTTATTATGCAGTTTCATCTGTCTGATAAAGAAGCTACTTTAGCAGAATTGCATAATTTGATAAAACAAGCAGAGAAGGACTTGAAACCGGAGCTTAAAACCTCCGTCATGCTTACGGGTACGGACCTGAAGCCATGAGGCCCAAAAAAAAATAAGGCCAAGGCCAAGCCTCCAGATCACCTAAAGCCCAATAGTAAGGTGGAGAAGAAAAAGGGAAAGGGGAAATGTTTCTTTTGTGGAAAGAAGGGTCATTGGAAGAAAGACTGCAGATCCTTGAAAGCCAATGAAGCCCAATAGGCCAAGAAGCCCAATGCTTCAGGTATGTTGTATATGATTGAACTATATTCTCAAAACTCTGAACCTTCTACTTGGGTGTTTGACACCGGTTGTGGGACTCACTTGTGTTGTGCAGGGCTTGAGCAATAGTAGGAGACTCTGTCATGGGGAGGTTGACTTACGCATGGGTAATGGAGCAAAACTGGCTGCATTGTGCGTGGGGACTTATTCATTAGTTTTTCCGAATGGTTTAGTTTTAGACTTAGAAGATTGTGTTTATGTACCTTCTCTAGTAAATAACATCATTTCAATTTCTTCTTTATGTAATAAAGGCTTTTCATGCCTAAAAAGTTGTAATGAGTGTTCTATTTATTTCAATGAAATAAAATATGGAGATGGTATTTTGAATAATGGTATCTATGTCTTACAAACTAACAAAGAATGTCCAACCTCTAATATATACAACGTTAACTCGAATAATCTCAATGAATCACTTCTATGGCACAGTCATTTAGGTCATATCAATGAAACAAGATTAACTAAGCTACATAAGGATGGGTATTTCAAACCCTTCAAATATAAACCTTATGGAACTTGTGAGTCTTGTTTACTTGGTAAAATGACCAAATTACCCTTCAAAGGTAAATGACAGCGTGCAGCGGAGACATTAGAACTCATACACTCTGGTGTATTCGGACCAATGTCAGTCACCGCTAGAGGTGGATTCCTACTTCATTACATTTATCGATGATCATTCGCGATATGGGCATGTGTACCTTATGCGGTACAAATCTGAAGCCTTTGAGAAATTCAAAGACTTCAAGGCTTAAGTAGAAAACCAGCTTAATAAAAGTATTAAGTCACTAAGGTCTAACCGAGGTGGTGAATACTTAAGCAACGAATTTCAAGATTACTTAAGAGAAAATGGCATTGTTTCCCAGTGGACTCCTCCGGGAACTCCACAACATAATGGGGTCTCCGAAAGGAGAAATCAGACATTATTAGATATGGTCTGATCAATGATGCCAGACACGGATCTACCTCTTTCATTTTGGGGTCTTGCTTTAGAAACTGCAACACTACCACTAAACCAAGTTCTTTCCAAGACTGTTAGTCAAACACCATATTAGTTATGGTCTGGGAAACGTCCTAGTCTTAGTTATCTAAGAGTTTGGGGATGTGACGCATATGTCAAGCTCACACAAACTAACAAATTGGATGATAGGGCAGTTAAATGTAAGTTTGTAGGATATGCCTTGAACTCAAGAGCATACGTGTTCTACGTCCCAAATGAACAAATAACATTTGTCTCACGAATGCTAAATTTCTAGAGAATGAATTCCTTCTCAAGAAATATAGTGGGAGTAGACTTGACCTCGATGAGGTACGAGAAGAACAAACTAACATAGAACTAAACCCCAGGCCCCTCAAAAGGGCAGCGACGGAACAACCACAAGGTTATGAACTCAGAAGGTCTGGTAGGGAAGACATGAGCCTGAAAGATATGGTTTCCATATTGATGAGGAACATGATCAGGTCATTGATAATGACGATCCCACCAGTTATGACGAAGCAATGCGTGACATTGATTCAGTCAAGTGGCTTGAGGCCATGAAATCCGAAATAGACTCTATGTATCAGAATCAAGTCTGGGACTTGGTAGATGCACCTGAAGGGATAAAACCCATAGGCTGCAAGTGGATTTACAAGCGTAAAACTGATGCAGAAGGCAACATCCAAACCTATAAGGCTAGGTTGGTGGCGAAAGGTTATAGACAAATCCAAGGAATTGACTATGACGAAACCTTCTCACCTGTTGCAATGATAAAGTCCATTCGAATTTTACTGGCACTAGCTGCACACTGTGATTATGAGATTTGGCATATGGATGTTAAAACAGCTTTCCTTAATTGGAACCTCGTAGAGGAAGTCTATATGACACAACCTGAGGGGTTTGCATCTAAGGATGATCATAATAAAGTATGCAAGCTTAAAAGATCATTTATGGACTCAAGCAAGCCTCCAGAAGTTGGAATATACGATTTGATGAGACAATCAAAGAATTTGACTTCATCAAAAATGTAGACGAGCCTTGTGTTTATAGGAAAAGTAGTGGGAGTGCTGTTGTATTTCTTGTATTATATGTTGATGACATATTAATCATCGAGAATGATATTCCCATGATGCAAGCCACCAAGAATGGTTATCTCAGAATTTCTCCATGAAAGATTTGGGAGAAGCAACCTACATCCTCGGCATTAAGATCTACCGTAATAGATCTAAGAGGTTGTTAGGACTTTCTCAATCTACGTACATAGATAAAGTTTTGAAAAGATTCAAAATGGAAGATTCCAAAAGAAGTAATTTACCTACTTGTCATGGAATCAAATTATCTAAGGAGCGATGTCCACATACTCCTTCAGATAGAGAGCGTATGAGTAGGATCCCTTATGCTTCAGTAATAGGATCGATCATGTACGCCATGCTATGTACAAGACCTGATGTCTCTTATGCTCTTAGCATAACGAGCAGGTATCAGGCAAATCCTGGTGAGCAATACTGGGCAGCTGTCAAAAAAATCCTCAAGTATTTGAGAAGAACTAAGGATGTGTTTTTGACATACGGAGATTGTTCTGAGATGAAAGTCATTGGTTACTGTGATGCGAGCTTTCAGACAAATATGGTTGATAGCAGATCGCAAACAGGATATCTGTTTACTTTAAATGGCGGTGCTGTAAGTTGGAAAAGCTCAAAGCAGTCAACTACAGCGGACTCAACCACTGAAGCCGAGTATATTGTAGCATCTGAGGCAGCTAAAGAAGCAATCTGGATAAAGAAGTTCATCACGGAGCTGGAAGTGCTTCTTGCGATAAAGAATGGCGTCACGATGTACTGTGACAACACGGGCGCCATTGCTCAATCAAAGGAACCAAGGTCCCACCAGAAATCCAAGCATGTACTCAGGAGATTTCATCTCATCAGGGAGATTGTTGAGAGAAAAGAAGTTATTATAGAGAAAATACCCACAGAAGATAATCTTGCAGATTCTCTGACTAAAGGGCTGACTCAACAAAAGCATGATAGGCACACACCGAGAGTATAATGTCCAGATTCATACTAGTTGGCTATAATGCAAGTGGGAGATTGTTAGGGATATGCCCTATACCCAACTTGTGGATGGGCTATATGTACATGTATTTGTAATATTTTCATTAATTAATAAAATGGCAATCTTTATTATACGTGTCTTACATAACTTATATGAATCATCAACACTGTAATAAAGCCCTTGGAGTAATAAGACGATGGCTTCCACGCCTTATGAGAATCATTACTCTTAAATGTTCCTAGTCATAGTTTTGTGAATAATCTGGGCGTTCACAAAGCGGAGAGACTAGCATGATGATATGATCCGCCCTTAAGTGGGGTAGCCGATCTCATAGGCTACTAGCGGAGATCCGTCCGCTTGGTGTATCACATGGATGCATGAGTTGCTCGTGTCCATCGAACTGACCGCCGAAAGTTTTCATATGGAGTGTTTATCCCATGTGTCTGTGAGAACTTTCATGTATCGATTATATGACTAATCCTTAGACTTGAGGTCTTTACAATCTTATGTGTGGATCAAATAACTTTGACATTCTCCTTCCCCGGTTCAAAAGATCCGGTCATAAGGGTATGATTGGGTCATTTGTTGAAACACATGAAGTTTGTAAATATACAACAGAGAATCGCCACTCTCTCAAATAATATTTTCTTATAAGAGTAGTATTCCAGTTCGCGGGTTGATATGTGTGATCAGTGCTTGAGACTGTGGCCACAGCGGAAGAATCATGTGAGATTCTTGGGTTAGCACGATTCATGACACTATCAACATCATACTTTGACCATATGGGTAGACACTTTCCGTACCCTAGGTCAATAGGTGGGGGGATACAGTGAGCGAGAGGGACCGTATCATATGTAAATCACATACAGAATGGGTATATATATCTTTCATTCTCATTTGGGGGCCTTGGAATGTTGCTAGATGTCAACATTGGTCATTGAAATCGAACGACCATCTGATCGGAGGATAATTTATGTTCGATTAAATTATCACGATTCATTTCATGTCCAACTTGAGGGGAACACAAAAGGTCACACACAACAAAGTCGAAATCAATGGTTAACAGTGCACAGTATAAATATAACAGCATATATGATTGGTGTAGGAATTGTTCATAAATGGTTCAATGTGTTTAATTATTGAACAGATCATTTATGAGATTCCATAGTGGCTTACGGATTGGTGAATGACGATAAGGGTACTTTGGGAATTGGAATTAAAAAAAATTACTATTCACGTAAATAGTGATGTGAATAGTAAATTTTTTTTTGTTATTTGTTTTGAATTCCAATTCGGCTCAAACTCTTATTAGGGTTTTATAATCTCATTAAACCACTAAATTAAGATCCAATGGCTAAGATTAAATTAGCTTTTATCCCACATCGGATTCTTAATTAATTTTGTTGTCTTTGGAGCACTATATAAACCCAAAGAATTCTTCAAAAAATTTTATACCAAACCTTTCATATCTTGGGTTTATATAAGTGAGCAACTCTAAAGTTTAAGAGTAAGGCATTGATTTTGAGGATCCTTAAGTCTAATTGACTATAGGAACCTCGAGTTAAAAGTTTTGAGGTATTTCCTTAGGCTAGCACCAAGGGCAAAATACCCGTGCACTCAAGGCGTAGTCTTGCCGTTGAGTTTTGGCTTTGGTGTGTGCATTTTTGGAGGCCACACACTTGGGTGGCTCTTTGGAACGTGGAAGAGCTTGCTGAGTTCGAGAAAAGCTTGTAGATTGGAGGGAGGACTGGAGGAGTCTTCGGTTCAAGTAAGTATTTTTCTTTCTTTATTTTAATTAGAGTTTTTATGATAGTTAGCATGTTTAGGTTTATGTTCTTTACATGTTTTATGAGTTTTATGCTTAGAATATATATAGTAACATGCCTAGGCTTGTAGAATAATCAAAATAAATGGGTCTTGGGCAATGGAAATGCGCATAATAATTTTATTTTCCGCTGCGCACTCACGGCCGCTTCCCAACAATGCCAACACTATCAAATGGTATCTTTTTAGCCTATTCAAGTAATTGACTAAACATTTTATGTCTGTTGTTCTCCTTCAAATATGATATTTCTCCACTAAATATCGAACCCTTAAGTCATGCAAACCAGCAATCAGATCATCATCATCATCATTTTCTTAACGGTACTCGTGATAACTGGTACTAGCTTTTGAATGGGTATATTGGGAGACAGAGTTGTAACTTTCTCTATGGTAAACCCATCTCCGATAGGTCACTGAAATTCCTGGCATGTATAAGTGATCCATAACTTCGCTCAAATGCTTATTTCTCATATTCAAATATTTATTACATGGACAATGCACACGATATTCCGCATCAACAACTCGTTTTGCTGCTCCCATAAATTCTTCCACCCCTTTATGGTATTCGTTACTCAATCTATTGGGCACACTTATCCAACTTCTATCCATATCAATAAAAATATCTACAAATATAAAAGAAAATAAACTCATAAACTAAAATACATACCTTAATTAATTAGCTAAATTCATAAACTAATATATTTACTAAAAAATACATAATGGGTAAACAATGATATATTATAAAAAAAATATACCTTAATTAGCTTAGTGTTGGATTGTGGTTGATAATGATGAAAATGTGTATTATTTTTTACGTGGAGTATTGAAAAGTGAATAAGAAGAATGAATATAAATAGCAAAAGCAGGCACGAGCCACTTGTTTTTTTGTAGAACTTTTAGCGTTGCTAGTATCAATAACGATGCTAAATATATGACATATAACATCGCAACATATATTTGACGCTAAATAGTAGAATATTTAGTGTCGAGAGTATAGGTTACGATGCTAAATTTTGAATTTTTTACATCGAAGTTAACTATTGATGCTAAATGTTGTAGCATTTAGCGTCGAATGTAGGTAACGACACTGAAAATTATGACGTTTAGCGTCACAACCTATATACGACGCAAAAAGTTGATATTTAGCGTCGAAATTTATAGTGCGACGCTATATGTGATAATTTTTTGCATCTAATCTCCTTTAGAGACGCTAAATATCGTACTTTTAGTGTTGTTTTTTTACGACGTAATATATTCTACTTTTAGCGTCATAAAATTTTTGCGACACTAAAACTTTAGACGTTAAAGAATATTTTTCTTATAGTGATGCTCTCTCAAATTGGGCACACAAGATATGGATATTCATAAAATCTATTTTTCACGATGACAAGAGTTTTATTTATAAAATCATTATTTTGGCCTTTATATACTTCTTTTATTTTATAATTTGACCCATATAGAGCTAAAATTCTGGTTTCGCACATGAGTATATATAGCTATATACGAGACCATCAAATTTGAACTTTTTCTTTTTATTTTGTAAGATCAATGCGTATTAATTAATTTATTTATTTGTTCAAATTTGAAGTTAATTTAATGTGAGTTGTGGAAAGAAATTGTTCATATATTGTGTAATATATTACTTACTTACTTAGGTGAAAGCTCCAATGTAAAATTGATGGAACATGTCTTTTGTGTATATTGTCCTATTTGTCAAAAATAAACTCTGGCTTCTTATAAGAAGATGCATGATAAGATGATGCAACATCATTACATGCCCCTAAAAACTATTCATTTGATGATGATGAAGCCATGTACCCATCGAGGCGTAAATACGTGAAAAGATTTCCGATGATATTTTACTTAGCTAAATAATTAATTAAAGAATAACATATTTGTAATATTTTATCATGAAATTTGAGTTGATTTATAAACGTGTTAATGCAAATGCTTAGGGTAATCTCATATCTCATATGAGATAGATGCAATTGTGAGAATATTTGTACGTGGGTTTGACAACCTGCTCATTCATTGAACTACAGTTTTTAGTTAGTTATATTCAATCTATATATCAATTAGTTATAATCGGCCTTGAAAACATGTTTCAAGAACTTTGAACATTTTTTTTTTTTTTTTTTTTTTTTTTGAAATCGTTGGAAACCCCGCCACCAAACCACCCATTCTGGGCCGCGGCGCAGGTAAAACCCCCGGCTGCCCCAGGCTCTTACAAGGAGTTGCACCCCCTGGATTCGAACCCAGAACCTCAAGGTGAGATTTTGGACCCTTCACCACCAAGCCACACCCCTTGGGGGCAAGAACTTTGAACATGCTATTTAGGAAGCACTATCAAGATAATTGCTTCTATATAGAACATGTCCGGTATCTATTCTCAAAAGTTTGTAGTGATATGAAACTGTATTTGAAAACGTATCATTTAAACGGATCCTAATTACTACTTGTTTCTATACCTTTTTAGTTGTCATCTAAATCGATGATGTTTATATAGCTACTAGTGGAAAAATGGAAAATGATAATAAGAAAAGGAAAAAAGGTCAAAAAAAAAAAAAAGCTAAGCCGTAGAAGTTTGAAGAAATAAGTGCATAAAAATAAAACAGCAAAAGCATTATCCATAAAAATAAATAAATACAACTACATCTGGGGTTACGCGGGAGAGGAGCTTGCCTAGGACCTCAAAATATATTTGATTTCATAATATAAGGGATTGGGCTATCATCCTTTTGCCTTTATCTCCTTTATCTCCTTTCAATGACTAGGATTTAGCCACACATTATAAAATAAATCTAATGACTATTACATTGACAACTCATTAATGAATTTGAACAATGGCTTAGCCAAAAGCCAAGCCATTTTACAAGCCAAAATTAAAACTCCTGACATGCACCTCTTCTCTTGTCTCTCCGGAAATTTCAAAATTGCCCCTATGTGAGTGAAAAATTTCCTGACATAGTTTTGCGCCCTAGCAAAACTATGACTATGACATAGTTTTGCTAGGGCGCAAAACTATGTTCTGGCCTTGTAAGCATTGTACACAGCAAGATATTTTAATTTGTCAAATTTGCCTTGTATATCAATTACAATAAATGATTAGATATTGTAAGAATCAAAGAAATAATTGTTGAGAACTAATAAAGTGAGTCAAAAATAATTTATTTGCAAAAAACAATTACCAAAAGCCAGAAATATGATGTACATGAGAGGAAGAATAAGTCTTTAATTTGCTAAAGATCTTGATAAAACTAGGCAGCAACACCAGAATGTCCATTGTTGTCTCCAGAAACGTATACAGCTTTGCATCATACAAGTGATAAAACAACAAAAAAAGTTACAGCTTAATTCACAATATATTGCATCAATTAAAAATTGAGCTGAAATCACAATAAGCAAAACATAATTCACTTTAATTACAGCTTAAGTTTTAGAAGACTTGCACAAAAAACAAAAAAACAAAAAAGACTATTGAACTAATTATAGAAACTAATGTGGATTGTTTGAACTATCCCCCATCAAGTCTCCCAATGTTCTAAATCTCGAGCCCTCCAAATCATCTTCATCGTCATCTTCCACGTCTTCTAATGCAAGTTGCCGACGAACAACTGGTTGAGACAATGATTGATTTCGAAATGATCTTGTTCGTTTTCTTAATTCAAGACAAGATTTAAGGCGTTTGTTGCCCTTAAATCTTGATTCTTTTTTCCTTAACCCTTTCACCACAACATCTTGCCCATCAACATGTAACACATTCGAGATATTTGCGAACTTGCTCGACTTATCCATGTCATTGGGTCCTACAACTGAGAACTTCTCTAGAGCATTATTTAGTGTGACCAAGCTATGCTCAATGGTGTCCCATGTATTCGGATTAGAAACATATTTAGAAATGGCACAAGCAAAACTATTTGTATATCTTCGATATCTAATAGCCCCCTCTATCTCTGAATCGACTATCAATGTAGTTGACGAGGTAATACTTCTCCGTGCATTTCTCGTCCATCGCGGTAGAATATACTCATCCGGTAAACGTAAAACCAATCATGTACTTGTACGTTTCATCACAAAGATTATGTGACAACATATTATTCCTGCAAAAGTGAATTTTTTGCAACTGCAACTGTAAAACCCAAGCTTGCCTGTAACAACATGGTTAATGGCTTTACTGCAATCATGTGAATCCTCACAGTTATGTACTACATACACCTCAAGTTCTTCAGAGATGTTTTTCGAATCAAGTTTAACCCATTCCACTTGTATGACCTCCTTTTGAAAAAGCTTAAAAATCTTGGGAGTGTATATAGTTGATGCATGATTGCACAGTGGATCTCCATGCCCTTTGCCTGGCAACTCATTTAGCATTTGAAAATTCGACTCTAATTCATTATTCCGCAAGAAGTCTACCGCCCTCTGAAACTGCTTGAAAAATCTGGGGTTACGCGGGAGAGGAGCTTGCCTAGGACCTCAAAATATATTTGATTTCATAATATAAGTGGCATACGTTTATTAGTCTAAAATATGTACCATGAACAAGATTGGTACATATTTATTGGGTCGTAATCTATATATACACACATGTAAAAGATTTCATAATAATATATAAGTGGTGTTACAATCTCAATCGCATAAATTAATAACGAAATAAGAGGGTTTAACATTGGGGTTACGCGGGAGAGGAGCTTGCCTAGGACCTCAAAATATTTTTTATTTTAACTCGCAACAAAATTAATGGCTCCACCCTAAGTCGACTAACAGAGCCTCTCTCTTTTAAGAAAATCTACAATACAATGGAGGTACATCCGTGAATTAATCTAATCATCCATTGACACGCATGTTAAAATATTAAAAAACAACTAAAACTATGGATATTAAATCATACAGGTCATTTACTAATTTATTGATGATACCACGTCACTCATACCTCCGTTGCATCAAAGAATTACTCCTCTCTCTTCCCCATCTCTACCAAAATTTTAAAAATTAAATTTTGTAAGTCAAGTGGGTCCCTTCTTTTTCTTTGACACGTTTCTACCTCTACGAGCCCTGTATAAATTCACCATCGCAGCATCATAATTTGCTCAGTGAAACAAATTGTGAGATACTTTTCTTCTTTTTAAGATTTTGAGGGAGTGGTTGGAAAAAAAAACTTTGCCTTTTGTAATAGACACCAATGGCGGCTTCAGTTGATAACCGCCAATTCACCCACCTTGAACCCACCATAAACGGCATTTTTCGCTCTTATAAACCCAGTTCAGATCACCGGTCTGACTCCCCCATCCAGTCATCCCAAAATGGTTTCGATCCCAAAAAACAAGTCTTTATTGAAGAGGACTCGTCCAGTGAAGATAAAAACGAGGCTGGTTTTAAGGAAACAATACGCAAAGGCAACACCGAACTTGAGCCGTCTATCTTGGACGCCAGAGATGAATCCACGGCTGATAATTGGATCAAACGCAACCCCACCATGGTCCGTCTCACTGGGAAGCACCCCTTCAACTCTGAGCCCCCCTTAACCAGTCTCATGCACCACGGTTTCATAACCCCGGTCCCGCTCCACTATGTCCGCAACCACGGACCGGTACCCAAGGCCACGTGGGAGGACTGGACGGTTGAAGTTACCGGTTTGGTCAAGCGACCGACCCGGTTCAGCATGGACCAGCTGGTAAACGAATTCCAAAGCCGCGAGTTGCCTGTCACTCTCGTTTGTGCAGGTAACAGACGCAAAGAACAAAACATGGTAAAACAAACCATTGGCTTTAACTGGGGTCCAGCGGCGATATCCAATTCGGTGTGGCGCGGTGTACCATTACGTGATGTGCTGAAGCGCTGTGGGATCTACAGCCGTACAAAGGGGGCCCTGAATGTGTGCTTTGAAGGGGCTGAGGACTTGCCAGGTGGCGGTGGATCCAAGTACGGGACTAGTATTCGTAAAGAAGTAGCAATGGATCCGTCGAGGGATATCATATTAGCGTACATGCAAAATGATGAGCGTTTATCGCCTGATCATGGGTATCCTGTGCGGATGATCATACCGGGATGCATCGGTGGGCGTATGGTGAAGTGGCTTAAGAGGATTATCGTGACCACTCAGGAATCAGATAATTATTATCATTACAAGGACAATAAATTACTTCCATCTCACGTCGATGCCGAACTCGCAAATGCTCAAGGTAAAAATTCTAAACAGTGTTTTAGAAAGATTTTGATATAGAAAGTCTTATTTAGGTTTCGATATTCTCACAGTTATTTTGTTGAAATGTATAATGGTTAATAAGTGATAACTCATCACTTCATCAATCAACCTTTACTCCAAATAGTATATAAGTTATGAATTTGATTCCTTTATTCATATAATTATTAATATTTATATATGTTTCTATTAACATGCGACTTTATTCTCATATCCTTTAGGCATGATTCTATCAATTTATAAGTTTTATTTTCATCACTTTTTGGGACAAAATTAATGATGATCTATCAAAGTAAAAGTTATTATCTACAAAAATAATAGGAGCCTTCAAATTTTGTTCTCTTAAACTTATAAAAAACCTATGATGGTACAGCTTAGGATTTGTGAGAGTATTATTTTCATTTGTGTGCAGCTTGGTGGTACAAGCCAGACTACGTAATCAATGAGCTTAACATAAACTCATTGATAACGGCACCATGCCACGAGGAGATCTTGCCAATTAACTCGTGGAGCACTCCAAGGCCATATAAGTTGAGAGGATACGCATATTCCGGTAAGTTTTTGAATTTTACTAGTTAATAGAAATCTTTTGGTCATATTCTTATTTTGAATTTTTGTGTACTATAAGTAGATCATGTTCATCCGTAATGAAAATGGAAAAAAATTTGAGATTCATTCCACAATTTCAGCTATCTTTTTTTCCATACATTTATGATTTTATTAGGTGTAATTTCATTTTTCAATTGGGTTGGTTTTGATTGCTACCCACAAGTCAAGTGGTATGTCTCACTAACTAAAATTTAATAATGTGGGAACTTGTAAAAACCAACTGAAAAATTTACATAATTTCGACCCACACACAGGACTGGATTCATAGTTTCGTTTTTAGCTAGCAGTTGCAACCAATTCAGTCGTTTTCTCGTAGTGGAAGTGATCTTCTTGTTGTACGTGTGAAACAGGAGGTGGCAAGAAAGTGACACGTGTTGAGGTGACAATGGATGGTGGTGAAACGTGGCACGTGTGCAAGTTGGACCACCCTGCGGAGCCCAACAAGTACGGAAAGTACTGGTGCTGGTGCTTCTGGTCACTAGAGGTTGAGGTTTTGGACCTGCTTGCAGCGAAAGAGATTGCTGTTCGAGCCTGGGACGAGACCCTCAACACCCAGCCCGAGAAGCTCACCTGGAATGTCATGGTACGTGCTACGTGTTAAATCATGTTACATTGGATAAGTTTTGATATTAAAAGTCACGTGAATTGCTCGGTTCTTAATTATTTTTCTCAACACTCCATTCATGTTCGTCTTTTATCTCTAATATCATGTTAGAATTCATGAACCTACCTCTATACTTATATTTTAATTTTATTCATTTATCTCAACTATCTTAACCGATGTTGAAGGTGCGTTGAAACGACCCTCTTCCTACGAGGTCATTTATCCGCTTTGAGATCTAGACGGTGATGTGTCCGGGGGATTTGTCTTAGGTCTGCTCTCTCGATGGAGGTATGTCTGAGGGCTTTGAGTGACATAGACTCTGGTTCGAGTCGTAACCAAGACCTATATGCCACTCAATTATTCTTATGCTCTGCGGAGCCACGGTGAGAGTCACACGTATGGGCCCACTAACTTCCACGTCTCTGTGGATAAGGCTTCATGCGGGGACAAAACCGTGCTGGACCGGGAGAATAGAGTCCTCCGACATAGCACTCGGAGACACATTCGTCGAGATCTCAAAGTGGACAAATGACCTGTCTTTTTTGTTGGGCACTTTTGATTCTGCTGTTTTCTAACACGTTATGAAATTTCTGCTTAGAAAGATGGATTTTCATAAGTGATTATTTATTATTTTTCTTAGAATGTCTTGAAATTCAGAAATTGATTATGTTCTATTTTTTCCTCTCTTATTATTATAATTTTTAAATATATAAAATTATTTTATTTAATGTTTCTCTCTAGCATTTCATCTCCTAATGTTTTTAGAAAATAACGTTTCACGTTCCGTTTTGTATCGTGTCGCATTTCTCATTTATGTTGCATGCAACTTAGCCAGAGCCACATATATAGGCAACTTTCTTGCTCAACCTAAAATTTTGTTAAAATATGTCATATAAATTATTGAAATATTTAATTTCTTCATGAGATAATTTTGATTTACTTTCACTAAAATTAAAATATATATATTACTTGGTGATAATCGAATTTTACCTACACTCAATCAAAATCATCGCAGACATTTTCTTCGACATGGACTACTTAATAAAAATAACGAATGTCTACAACTCAATTTTTGCAGGGAATGATGAACAACTGCTGGTTCCGTGTAAAGACAAATATGTGCAAGCCGCAAAAGGGAGAGATAGGCATCGTGTTTGAGCACCCAACACAGCCCGGCAACCAGTCCGGCGGATGGATGGCTAAAGAAAAACGCCTTGAGAAATCCTCCGATGCAAACCCGACCTTGAAGAAGAGTGTCTCATCGCCCTTCATGAACACTGCTGCCACTAACACATTTTCAATGTCCGACGTCAAAATACATAACTCTGCTGACTCTGCATGGATCATTGTCCACGGCCACATCTATGATTGTACTCGATTCCTTAAATATCACCCTGGTGGCACCGACAGTATTTTGATCAATGCAGGTACTGATTGCACCGAAGAGTTTGATGCAATTCACTCTGAAAAGGCCAAGAAGATGCTTGAAGATTACCGCATTGGTGAGTTGATCACTGTTGACTCGCCTGCCTCGTCCCCTACGATTAGTGTGACTGTGACCCATTTGATGCCTATTAAACAAGTTGTTGTGCCGACAAGAAGCGTAGCTCTTGTTCCACGTGAAAAAATCCCATGCAAGCTCGTTGAAAAGATTTCAATATCTCACAATGTGCGTCTCTTCAGATTTGCTTTACCGTCAGAAGATCAAGTCTTCGGATTGCCTGTGGGTAAGCACATTTTTTTATGTGCTACAATTGATGATAAGTTGTGCATGCGAGCTTACACGCCAACGAGCTCAGTTGATGAAGTGGGCCACTTCGATCTGGTGGTCAAAATTTATTTCAGGGGCCTTCACCCAAAATTCCCCGACGGAGGACTCATGTCACAGTACCTAGACTCAATGCCATTGGGATCAACTTTGGACGTTAAGGGTCCATCGGGTCACATTGAATACACTGGCCGTGGCAATTTTCTGGTAGATGGCGAGGCAAAGTTTGCAAAGAAGCTGGCGATGCTAGCCGGAGGAACCGGAATCACGCCGATTTATCAAGTGATGCAAGCCATTCTAAAGGATCTTGAAGACGAAACAGAGATGCATGTAGTGTATGCGAACAGAACTGAAGATGACATTTTGCTTAGAGACGAGCTTGATGATTGGGCCAATAAGAAGCTTGATAGAGTGAAGGTTTGGTATGTCGTAGAACGTCCGATTAGAGAAGGGTGGCAATACAGTACGGGATTCGTCTCGGAAGCTATCCTGAGGGAGCATATACCCGCAGGATCAGACGACACTCTTGCCCTGGCGTGTGGGCCCCCGCCGATGATTCAGTTCGCAGTGCAGCCGAATTTGGAGAAAATGAACTACAATATCAAGGATTCGTTGCTAATATTTTAAATTAAACGGTCGAGTCGGGCATGCCGGTTGTACATTTATTATCTATATCCCCTTGGTTTTGGAAGCTCTCACAAATCACTCACACAATCCCTCCACTCTCCTTACTTTAGGGTTTTCTGTTAATGATCGCTTGACTTATGAGTTGCTGTAACACCCCAAATTTCAAACACACAAGTGATGAGGGCGAAATGGGTAATTTACATATTAGTATTTAAAGCAAAAAAATGGCTCTCATTTTCTCTTTAGAAAAAGAGAAAAACGTGAGTGTGTGAGAGAAGAAGAAAAAAAGAATGAAAAGAAAGAAAGAAAGGGAGAAAGAGATATTTTTTTTATCACGATCCGTCCGATTCGGAGTCGCGGGTATTTTAAGGAAAGCGTAGAGTTCGATAAGAGGAACGTTTTGACAGTGATATTGGCGGGCGCGAGAATCTATCGATTTTCACTGATTTCTTGTTAATAACCTTTTTTCGATTTTTCTCGATTTCCCGTCGATCTGAAAGTCCGATTAACGAACCGTTGACGGCATTGGAACTAGGGGAGAGAGACAAATGCATGGCCACGTGAGCTCCAAGCTCAACTTGGAGGCCCCACGTGTCGGACATAATCTTGACCTTGATATCCCAAGTCTCCCTCTGTGTTGTCCTGACCCTTTCGAGTAGTAACGGACCTCCGAATCTCGATTTTCGTATAATTATCCTTGGAATGTGATTAAATTTACTTTATTAGGCTATTTAAATGGTTGTTATGTAGTAGAGTAGAAATGTATGCAGGAAGTTATTGTAGGCCCGAGATTTAGGCTAATGATGTTGAATTGATATGTTAATGTGTGAATATTGTGAATTGAATATGATTGTAGGTTTGATGAGGATGAATTGTATAATAGAAGTCTGTAATATAGCTAGAATTCTGCCGAAATTTCGTTAGGAATACGAGAGCGTTTGAGTCAGGTTTTTTTGCATATTTGGTCGTCTACTCTAGTTATGATCATATTCCTTACTATAGATTCTTTATGTTTCTTTAGGTGATCAAGATAATGTTGGCGGGGACGGTCTTGCTGCGTAGTTTCTTTTCTCAGTAGTACAGCTCATCAGGTGCATGGATAAGCTTGTAATATCGATATTTTTCAAAAGTATATAGATATGTATGTTTTCTTAAATGAATTTTAAGGTGATGCATTAAGTGATTTAGTTTTCAAAAGTTTATATTTTACTATAAAAGAATGGATCAAATATTAATTATGTTTGAAATCATGAGTTTGTAATTTATGAGAAAGTTTTCATGATTTTTGAGATACATGAGCATGTATTTTAGGAATGTTTTTTATGTTAGAATACACTTAGTTTACATATAAGTGTCAGGTTATTTACCGTGAGACGAGGTCTCATATTGCTAATTTTGCTCCAGATGCCAATTATTGCCGTGAGAAAATCCCATGTTGCCAACTTTGTCTTTATGTCACGAGTGTGTATATAGATGAATGAGCAGTTTTATTTTATGCACAGTATTTTTTGTAGAATGAAATTTATGAAAAAAAGACTTATGATTTTCAGGAAATATTTTATACACCAATTTACAGTTTTATGTATTTATTTATATTATAAAAGACTTATTTGATCCGCCTTGTTACTTGTTTATCCACGACACTAAGTTGTGATCCATTGTACTTAGCGTCAACTTACTTCATTCTTTATTTTACAGGTCAGAAGATTAGTAGGTCATCCATTTTATCCTTTATTGTTCTGTTGGACAATTATGACCCATAGCATCACTATTTGTACAGAACATTGTGTTGTTGTACAAATTAACTATGTGAGAAAGGAAATTGCTCTTTTATCATTTGTAATTGGATTACCGGGATAAATAAATTATAAAAGTCCATATGATTAGTTCCGGATTAATAAGATATGAGACAGTATTAATCCACTAAGGTTTAATCATTAAAATATCCCTAGTCGTAGTATTATCGAGATTGGACATCGATAATGCGGAATAGACTAGTATCGTACTTGTGCGCGTTGTAGGAGCATAACAACATAGTTCTCATATATTTAAGTATTTGATACTTATGCAAGTGTAATAGGAGGTTGTGTTTACCGATGGTACGGAAACAGCTTCGCTCTGGATAAACCCCTCGGAATTCCATTGGTAGTATGACTATGTGTCTATGGGAATCCGAATCAGGGTAGGTGTATTTGGTCTTAACCTGAGACTTGCATCGCTAATACTTGCGACAATCAGTATACTTTGGTTTTGGTCGTCCATGGCTTTAACAGGTTCTGTGTACGCCTCTTCTGGGTATACTGAGAATCGTAGTGTATTGGGTGTGATGTCAAGATGGAAGTATCATTCCAGTCATATGGAGATGATGATCAAGCAGGATACGGAACTAGTACTCTTTAGTACTGCAGTCATCGGGATAATATGACTAGGTCATGATTATCCGATTATAGAGACTAGTTACCAGAGATCTGATATATGCTTCGTACGGGGCAGACACAATTCCAGCCCCAGACCTAGCATGTGACATCAGATACTGGATTGCAATACGCAATACTACGTATATTATGTCTGACACAGATTACATATTCCTTAAAAGAATATTTCTGGAGAATTGGGTAGGCACGGCGTTTTGCTAGAAGCCAACCATGTCTTGTAAATTGGTAAGAACGCACGTATTCGGATATTCCGATAACCGGATTTACTGCCAACATATCCAGGGATCTCATGGGTCGCTTCCCGAAGATTCACCGATGACGTATGACTCGCACATAATTAATGTGGGATTAATTAGATGAGAGAGAAAATTAATCTATGATTAATTACGAAAAATTTTATCTGGGATAAAATACTATTAGAAGAGAGGAGACGATTAATTCAGAATTAATCGGTAAAATAATATATTCGATATATTAAATGAAATTAGATTTCATGACAAAATTAGAATTGGATTTTAATTCGGGCGAACGAATTAATTTAGAATTAATTCGCGAGCGACGTGAATAGTAATTTTACTAGGCATAATTATTTAATTAAATTTGATTTAATTAAGTCACAACGGAAAATTCGTTAATTCGGAATTAGCGAACCCGAGCCCGGGAGTGTTTGCGGGCCCACTCCGATTTTGAATTAAAGTGGGGCCCACACTTGTCACATCACCTAGTCAACTTTATCAACTTTTTGTTGATAGAAGTAGATGGGATTTTGATAGTTGCTTGTTTCTTACACAAGCATTATTTAAGTTGATGTGATAATGACTTGTACCAACTTTTTGGAAAATTGGTAAATGGTAATTGATTTTTGAAATCAAATACACAACACATTTTTCCTCTCTCTCTTATTCCTCTTATTGGCCGAATTCAAGGGCTTATTTTTCTCTCCATCGGCGTGAAGCTTGGCTTCTTGCTAAGTGATTTTTTGCTTCAAAAATCACAAGTGCTAGCACACAAGGAGTCTTACAAAGGTGTTAGGGAAACTTTTCCCATGAGTTTGGAATTCAAGGAGATGCTTGGAAGCTTTACATACATCAAAGGGGAGCTTGGAGCACAACACAAAGGCTTGAAATTTTTGTTATCTCCTACATCCAAAACCGATCAAAGTGAGTATTTTCCGCATTCTTGATTTGTTGTATTCACATGATTTCTTGTTTAATTGATATTGGTTTGACCTAGAAAACCCAACAATGGTATCAGAGCCATAATTGAGCATGAAATTTGATTAGGGTTTATATACTAAAATTTGGGTAAAATTGATTTGAGCATGATTTGATCAAATTATTTGTTTGAGTATGCTTTATGTTGATAACTTAGAGTTATGCATGATCAATTTGAAGAAAAATTAATTGGATTAATTTTCCCCAAATGCATTAGCTTGGCCGAATGCTATATGAACCTTATGTCATGGTGATTTTGATTTTTGGACCATTGGATGTGTTTGAAATGATGGATAAATTGATTTGTGATTTAATTGGATTGAAATCGAAATTAATTAAGAAAGATCTCTCATTGTCGTGACATGTAAAGCATGGAAATGAATTGATTTTGTTTCAATTATGTTGGACATGAATTGATAATAATAATGGATGATTAATTAATTAAATTGATATTTTGGAAATGTTAATTTAGATTATTAATTAGTGCAATACACTTTAATTAATTAAATTGTGAAATTTGGAATTTTAGAATTTAATTAATTGGGCTTAATTTGGAATTTGGCTAAAAATGTTGTATTTGGGCCTAATGGGCTTGGTTGGGCCAATTTTGGTTTAGGATAATTGGTTGGATCCAATTGGGCCTAAAACCATTTCCATAAAGTCCAAATATAATAAATGGGCCTTTAAATTTTAATTGGGCCTAATGGGCCTAAATTGATTTTTGGCATAGGGTGATTCCTTATTGGGCTTTGGTTGCCAAAGCCCATGCCTTATAAATTAATTGAAAGCCCATTGGACTTTAATTAAATTGACATTGGATGTTAAATGGGCTTTGAGACCCATTAAGATTAGATTTAGAATCTAAGTCGCAAAGACTCATTAATAAAGTGTAATTATTTAATTTGGAATTAAATAAAGAATTAGTATTGAATACAAATTAAATTGGATTTAATATTGTAGTTTGATATAATTCAAGAATTCATACTTTGAGTACTTATTCTTAAACGAGTTGGACTCGCGCAAATCAAATCGTTGTTTGAACATTCGATGATCATTAATCAAAGATTAATTAATTGGATTAGATTGATTAATAACATATTTTGTGTGAATACATGGATGTGATGTATGAATAATGTATATCATATGGATATTAGATGGGTGAGGGCAATTTTGGAAATTGTTGTAATAAATTTAGAATTTATTAAATTGGACCTGCGTGTCCAGCCTATTACCTCTTGACTCTTTGTATTTCTCTTCTCACTTATTCCCCTCAATGAAAATGAGGTTTCTTTAGAAGTTTTATGTAATTGGGTAGAAGTAAGAATAGTGCTAGCAGGAGAGAGGAAATGGAGAGATTTGTTCTAGGAACAACTTGTGAGATATTCATCCACATATCATTATTAATTTATTTACCGCGCTTTATTATGCTTTTAGAATGCATGCTTAAGGGTGTATGATGAGACCTAATCAAAGATAATTAATTGGTTGCCAATTACGTAAAAACCCTCAACAAATATTAAGCGTTTTCCTTCCATTGAGTGATTCTCTCTTAAGATCCAAGATTGGCACAGGTTTGTTGGCCAAAGTCAAGACCTTTGTCCATCGCGGATGTGTTTGAATCATGAAGGCTTTGTTCCATATCGCATGTCTTGTCCAAGTTGTGATTTGTTGGCCAAAGTCAAGATCACTTCTTGTCCATCGACATCGATTACGAAGCTTTCCAAAGTCAATGGGTCCCGCTTAACTGGAATCATTAAGCTTGTTGTGTCAAAGCCAAGGCTTAGTTGATTCAAAGGAAAAAAGGTTAGGGAATATATTGGATATATTAGCATATATTAGATATATGTTTCGAACTTGGATGTCCACCTATTGGATCTAGGAATTGGATGAGATCCAATTGATCTTAGAGATCTACCTAGTTAAATATCATACAGCTTGTTGGCCAAAGTTAAGGTTGCGTGTTATTTAACTGGATCCTAGCCCACTAGGAAACTAGGTTTCCCGAGTACTCAACAGAGGGTTAGAGGCTCGCCGAAAAATAGTGGGAGGCAATATTAAATTTGCAATTTCGTTTAGATACTTGCCAATACGCGCTCATTTCAATTTCGTCATTAAGAATAAATATATTAGTTGGACTAATATTTAATTGTTGTTTTAATTCAACAGTTGGACTGTATTCAAACTACTTCATTTATAGTTGATTATATAATTGGATTATAGTAATCAATATATATTTGAATTTAACCAATCAAATTATAGTTGATTATATAGTTAGACTATAGTAATCATTATATTCAATTGTACCTGAAATCGTTGATTAGATAGTTGAACTATTGGAATCAAGATAACAGAGAGATTATCGTTTAAAACATAATCCTGAGTGAAAATGTCTTTAAACGGCTCCAATTTCAGATTGGGAATAGAACCTAAGGATAGTCCTGGGAACCGAGAAGTTACTTTATTTGATAAAATGACATCTCGGGCCTAAGCCCGGAGTTGAGCAAATGGTAGAGCATGATCTTTAGAAGATTCATGTGATGATAACTTTAGTGCTCAATCCGTTATGCTTGCCGCAATAACTCCTTAATTTCTTCGTCAGAACAAAGAATTAGATCTTAAAACCATGATGTTGAAATTGAAGGATCTTCATAGATCTAACCTTAGATCTTAGAAGTATTAATTGCAATGGAATAACTCTTAGAGAGTTAATGGCTATGCTCAATGAGACACAGCCAGAGCTTCTGAAAAGGGCAAAGGCAAAATCATCACAGTCTTCTAGGAAGACAAATGACATATCCCAAGATGTCTACCTAAAATGTGGCGAATGGGGTCACTGAAGCGTGACTGCCGTATGGACAAGGCAGACATGAAGGAAGTGAAGGTGGGACAAGGCTCCGGCTTCAAATATGTTTGTCAAAAAACATGTTCACTATTAGTTTCAAAATTAGATTTTTGATACTAGATGTGGTACATAAATATGTACTGATATGCAGAATCTTCTGATTAGCAGGAGACTGACTTCAGTTGAGATCGACATGCGAGTCGGAAACGGGACAAGAGTCGCTATTTTAACCGTAGAAACCTAAGTTTTGGAACTGCCATTTGGGCAAGTACTTAAATTAGGAAACTGTTAAAATGTACCTAATTTGACTAGAAACATTATCTCTATATCTAGTATAACTCGTTGCGGGTATACCTTTATATTCTAGAACACTAAGTGTTTTATTTTATAAAGATGATATTGAGATAAACACATTAGATGTGAATAACATTATTTATATTTAGAATATAAATGAATCTCAAACATATGATATGACAAACAAATAGCTCAAACTGAATTAATCAGTTGAGACTTATAAGTGGCATTGTTGTTTGGGAAACATTAACAATAATCATATATCCACACTTTCGAAGAGTGGATACTAGGACGGATTTGATTCTAATTCAAATAATGTCTACGAATTTAGTTTAATTAGGTAAAGTGCCTAAAACACCTTTTACTTGGTAAAAGTACAAGTGCCACTGATCTGTTAGCGCTCGTTCATTATGATATAAGTGGGCCCATGTCTAGCTAGGCTAGAGGTGGACATGAATACTTCGAAACCTTTACGGATGTGGCATCGCGTTATGGTTATGTGTTTCTTCTGAAACATAAATCGGAAACTTTTGATAAATTCAAAGAGTTTCACACACGAAGTAAGAAAACAGACCGGTAAAAGTATTAAAAACATTATGGTCGGATCATAGTGTAAAATACTTAAACATATGAGTTTCTAGATCACTTGAAAGAGTATGGTATTCTTTCACATTGGACTCCTCCCGGAACACCTCAATTGAGCGGTGTGTCCAAACGGAGAAATTTTGTTGGACATGATAAGGTTAATTATGAGTCGCTCTGAGCTACCATTTTCCTTCTAGGGATATGCATTAAACAGTGCAATACTTATTTTGAATAACGTTCCATGATAATCTGTTAGACAGACTTCATATTAGATATGAACAGGAAAGAAACTAGGTTTCTCATTCCTGAAGATTTGGGAATGCTGGGCATATGTTTGGATGATACCAAACTAGAACCCAAATCGGATAAGTGCCTATTTGTAGGTTGTCCTAGGGAAACCAAAGTATAATACTTATACAACTCACAAGAGAACAATATAATTGTTGCTCTCCATGCGGTTTTCCTAAGAGGAATTCCTACATGCAGTGGAAAGTGGGAGGAAAGTAAAACTCGATGAAAATCAGAGTAATACTGTTCCAGGCACTGAGTCTTCATAGAACACAAACAGTTCATCAGGGATGAAATTGTACCACAAACTTCGAATACACAAGAACCGCGTAAGTTGGAGAGAGTCAGAAAATAACTTGGGAGGTATGGGTTTCTGATCTCACCTTGTAAAGATATCAATATTATTGAGGAACACGAACCGGCTACGTATGAGGAAGTGATACAAGGTATCGACTCCCTATTATGGCAAAGTGCCATGAAGTCCGAAATGGATTCCATGTATACCAACCAAGTTTGGACACTGGTTGTTGTACCAGAAGGCATTGTGCCTATTGGTACTATATGAGTCTTCAAGGAAGACATACATGGATGGCAACATACAAATTTACAAAGCTAGGCTTGTAGCGAAAAGGTATCATTATCAACATTATGTCGATTACGACGAAACCTTTTACTCATTGCCATGATTAAATCCATTTGGCTAATGCTTGCTAATGCTGTATGTTTCATTTATGAAATATGGCAGCTGAACATCAAAACCGCTTTCCTTCAACGGAAACCTTTTGGAGGATGTTTACAACATCCTAACGGTTTTGTCGTGCCAAAATAAGCAAACAAGGTTTGCAAATTAAATCGATCCATTTATGGATTGAAGCAAGCATTGAATTCTTGGAATCATCGTTTTGATGTAATCATAATGGTATATGATTTGGTTCAAAAATGAAGATAATTCTTGTGTACATAAGGAGGTTAGTGGGAGCGCACTAACAATGATTGTCCTATATAATGATGATATGTCATTTCTTGGAAATGACATTCCCATGATACAATCGGTGAAAGCTTGGCTTTCATGAAAATTCTCCGTAGACTACTTGGGAGAGACAACCTTTATTCTAGGAATAAGGATCTACTGGATAGATCTAAATGTTGTTGGCACTCTCCGAGAACTCGTACATTGAAAGAAATGTACATGACTTGGTGTCTCATATGCTTTGAGCATATGGAGTCACAATCAGGCCAATCCAAGTGATAGTCAATGGATTGATGTTAAGAACATCCTTAAGTATCCTAGATGAACTAAGGATGCTTTCTTAAGCTATGAGGAATGAGAACTTGAAGTGACTGTGTTCACCGCTGCAAGTTTCCAAACCGACAAAAATGACTGTAAGTCGTAATAAGGGTACTATATAGTTTGAATAACGGAACAGTGTGCTGGAAATCTTCCAAGCAAGATATTGTTGCTGAATAAACAACAAAAGCGGAATATTGATGCAGCTGAGGCAGCAAAAGAAGCATTTTGGATCTATGTAATCCTAATCAGATTAGGTATAGTTCTGTTAGCAGCTGAGCTAGGCCTCAGCGCAGGCTAAAGAATTAACGGTCTCATCAACGATCCAAATATGTACTTCAATTATTTCATCTGATTCGTCGGATCATACATCGTGGCGATGTTATGATCGAATAAATCGCATCAGATGATAACCATGCAAATCCGCTGATGAAAACAGTTTCTCAGCAGAAGTTTGAGCGACCCGTACATAGTTCAGGTGTAGGACACTTGAGTGATTGGCTATAGGCCAAGTGGGAGATTGTTGGACAATTATGACCCACATCATCACTATTTATACAGAACATGGTGTTGTTGTACAAATTAACTATGTGACAAATGAAATTGCTCTTTTATCATTTGTAATTGGATTACCAGGATAAATAAATGATAAAAGTCCATATGATTAGTTCCGGATTAATAAGATATGAGACAATATTAATCCACTAAGGTTTAATCATTAAAATATCCCTAGTCGTAGTATTATCGAGATTGGACATCGATAATGCGGAATAGACTAGTATTGCACTTGTGCGCGTTGTGGGAGCATAACGTCATAGTTCTCATATATTTAAGTATTGGATACTTATGCAAGTGTAATAGGAGGTTGTGTTTACTGATGGTACGGAAACAGCTTCGCTCTGGATATACTCCTCGGAATTCCATTGGTAGTATGACTATGTGTCTATGGGAATCCGAATCAGGGTAGGTGTATTTGGTCTTAACCTGAGACTTGCATCACTAATACTTGCGACAATCAGTATACTTTGGTTTTGGTTGTCCAGGGCTTTAACAGGTTCTGTGTACGCCTCTTCTGGGTATATTGAGAATCGTAATGTATTGGGTGTAATGTCAAGATGGAAGTATCACTCCAGTCATATGGAGATGATGATCACGCAGGATACGGAACTAGTATTCTTTAGTACTGCAGTCATCGGGATAATATGACTAGGTCATGATTATCCGATTATAGAGACTAGTTACCAGAGATTCGATATATGCTTCGTACGGGGCTGACATAATTCCAGCCCCAGGCCTAGCATGTGACATCATATACTGGATCACAATACGCAATACTACGTATACTACGCCTGACACAGATTACATATTCCTTAAAAGAATATTTCTGGAGAATTGGGTAGGCACGGTGCTTTGCTAGAAGCCAACCATGTCTTGTAAATCGGTAAGAACGTGGTACTAGGTATGCACGTATTCGGATATTCCAATAACCGGATTTACTGCTAACATATCCAGGGATCTCATGGGTCGCTTCCCGAAGATTCACCGATGATGTATGACTCGCACATAATTAATCTGAGATTAATTAGATGAGAGAGAAAATTAATCTAGGATTAATTACAGAGAAATTTTCTCTGGGATAAAATACTATTAGAAGAGAGAGAACGATTAATTTGGAATTAATCGGTAAAATAATATATTCGATATATTAAATGAAATTAGATTTAATGACGGAATTAGAATTGGATTTTAATTCGGGCGAACGAATTAATTTAGAATTAATTCGTGAGCGATGTGAATAGTAATTTTACTATGCATAATTATTTAATTAAATTTGATTTAATTAAGTCGCAACGGAAAATCCGTTAATTCGAAATTAGCGAACCCGAGCCCAGGAGTGTTTGCGGGCCCACTCCGATTTTGAATTAAAGTGGGGCCCACTCTTGTCACATCACCTAATCAACTTTATCACTTTTTATTGATAGAAGTAGATGAGATTTTGATAGTTGCTTGTTTCTTACACAAACATTATTTAAGTTGATGTGATAATGACTTGTACCAACTTTTTGGAAAATTGGTAAATGGTAATTGATTTTTGAAATCAAATACACAACACATTTTTCATCTCTCTCTTATTCCTCTCCTTGGCCAAATTCAAGGGCTTATTTTTCTCTCCATTGGCGTGAAGCTTGGCTTCTTGCTAAGTGATTTTTTGCTTCAAAAATCACAAGTGCTAGCACACAAGGAGTCTTACAAAGGTGTTAGGGAAACCTTTTTCCATGAGTTTGGAATTCAAGGAGATGCTTGGAAGCTTTACATACATCAAAGGGGAGCTTGGAGCACAACACAAAGGCTTGGAATTTTTGTTATCGCCTACATCCAAAACCGATCAAAGTGAGTATTTTCCGCATTCTTACTTTGTTGTATTCACATGATTCTTGCTTAATTGATCTTGGTTTGACCTAAAAAACCCAACAGTTTCTTCATCATATTTTGCTGTTAGAGAAAGGTTGTGCCAATAGTAGAGATTTTTTTGAGGTATTTTGAGACGAAGATCTAGATATGTCTTCCCTACATGGGTATATTATTTTATTTTGGGTACAGAGCCTAATTTAATACATAGATGTATATATATTTTCATATGGATATTTTTTTTAGTGTGATGGATCATGGAGATCCTAGATATATATATATATATATATATGATATTACAGGTTATGATCTAGTGTTTCATACAGGGAATTAGTCATAGTTACATACTAAACTCGATCAGTTTCATGACTCAGTGTCACCCATACCATACCTAAGGAGATGGGTGTGACATTTAATGGTATTAAATCATATAGGTTCATAGATTCTGTAGACATTTCTAATACGTGATAGGTTATTCTATGTTTATTAGCAATTAATTTTTTTTTTTTTGTGTTTTCATATTTCTCTGTGTTTTAGAGTACAAGGCGCATGCCGAGTCCACAAGCGTAAGATAACAGAATTTGGCCAACCTTCTAGGATAATATTCTTTTGTTTCGAAATCATTTATGTTGCATATCGATAGGGAAGGAAGTAAGCTACATTGTGAGTTAGTTGTTGCGACTCATGTTGGATATTCCATTATTGATAAGCAAATTTATAAAGAAAGTGTAATACATGTTGGTGAGCATGAGTTATTAGTATATTTGATTTGCATGGAGATACATGATTTTGATGTCATACTGGGCATGGATTGGTTATCCTATCATCATACTAGGGTAAATTGTCATGAGAAAGTTGTGGAGTTATAGGCATAAATTTTCTTTGAAGAGAGAAAGACGTCTTATTCCATCATGTGTAATATCTGCAATACAAGCTAGTAAGATGTTGAAGAAAGATTGTGATGCCTATTTAGGTCACATGGTAGATACCAGTAAGGGTACATCAGAATTGCATGAGATTCATGCTGTATTTCTCGATGAACTACATGGTTTACCACTAGACAAGGAGTTGAAATTCAGTATTCAACCTCTATATCTTTAGCTCCTTACATGATGGCTCCTATAGAGTTGAAAGAGTTGAAGGTGTAATTACAAAAATTGCTAGACATAGACTTCTAGCCTAGTTTTTCACTATAAGGTGCACCAGTGTTATTCGTGATGAAAAAGATGGCTATTTGAGATTATGTATTGATTATAGGCAGTTGAATCGGGTTACTATTCACAATAAGTTTCCTTTGCCACAAATAGGTGATCTTTTTGATCAATTACAAGGAGCCAAGGTATTTTCCAAGTGAGAGAATGAGATATACCTAAGACTGCTTTTAGAACTCGCCATGGGCATTATGAGTTCTTAGTAATACCATTCGGGTTAACTAATGCTCCAATTACTTCTATGGAATTGATGAACTAGGTATTCAGACTTTACCTGAACAAGTTTGTCATTGTGGTTATCAATGACATCTTATTTATTCTAATAAAGAAGATGAGCACAAAGTGTGGGGCAGTTGTGGAACCTCTAGGGTCAGATCGGTACCGCGGGCAGCGGAAATAGGTCTAACCCATGGATATCAAGCATGGGTATAATTTAAATTATTTAATGACATACTATATTACATTACGAGTGTATAGGAAAAAAACCGGGACTGAATCAGAATCCGGAAGCTCTAGAACGAGAGAAAACAAAAGTCGAGTGCACAGAGCGTACCCTCGCGCGCTACAGTGACGCACACACTGTACGCGCTACAGTGCGCGTGTCATTGTAACGCACATCACACTTTTTTTTAATTATTTTCTTTAATTGCTTTGTTTTCAAAAACAAAACTGCAGAGCTGAAGCATTATGGTCTATTACCCTAATAGCTTCCCGTATTCCCTAAACACTTCAAGAACACCTAAAATTAATTTTTAATTTTGTATGGGCCAAATTTGGTCCAAGGGCAAAATTGTCATTTCACTTCGAACCCAACGCCAGGTGAGGCCCAAAAAGATAACTCAGCCCATTAAACTCTAAACCATTTACAAAAATAAAAGGACAAACCTCTTTAACCGTTTCTCTCTTTTTCCCAACAAAGAATATATCTCCACATGCAAATTATCTTCCCACCAAAAGCATAAATAATAAACATGTGAGAGACCCCATTTCCAGAAATCACAGCACGTTGTGGGTCTCCTATACAGCTTCTGTTACAGCTGTAAAGCTACCTCTTTCAAATCTATAAAAGGATACGTAACTCAGCATACAGGCAGTCAAGTCAGAGTTCTTCAATCGTTCTTCAATCCAACATTACTTCTCATATACAAGCCTCTGCTCTCTGACACAAACTCTCAGAGCTTCACATTTTCTAAACACTTTGCTCCGCCCTCACGGCCACCCAAAGAAGGTTAAGGTAATAGCAAATCTTGCTTTCACATTTTACTTATTCACTGCTCATTTCATACGACTGACTTGAGCGTCGGAGTGCCCCCGACACCCACCACACCGGTGGGCAGTCTATTCCCGCTCACTCTACCTTTGTCTTGCAGGATCGCTAATGCCCCAACCTACAAATTCTGATTGTGGACCTCGGCCGAATTCCAACATCCACAATTTGGCGCCCACCGTGGGGCCTTAGCGATTCATAGCAAGCAAATACCACTCAGTCTACAATCCTTACAAACAGACACCAGATCATGTGGTGGCATAATCACAGCCACTCTACAAAACAGTTACGATTAATGAAAGATGAAAATTGATCCATGTAAAACTCCAGTACTAATCTCCAATAGTATCTAGAACATAATTCATTCTTCGGCCACTCAAAGGCGTACCCATTTAATCAACAAAGAAGCCATCATATTTTCTCTCTCCACTTGACCAATCACGGCAAGTCACATCTTCCATGTGAAATGAAATGTTGGAGTAATTCTCTCTAGTCTACCTGCAGTCAAACTATCAATAAGGAAAAGCTGAATCGGGATAACATCAACACTCTTTCCCTATAAAGCATCAACTCCATACTACATGGATGGACTGTCACTACTCACTACCGGACAACGTGGGAAAATTATCATTGATGGAATGTCCAGCCGACGTGAAAGATGACATGAGTGGATAGTTATCTTCTTCGGACGACATGGATAAATCTCAATCTTCTTCATACGACATGAAAGGTGTGTCATCTGCTTCAAGGCGATGCTAATAGGATTGTCATCTCATTCAGAGGATGTGGAAGGATTGCCATCTCCTCCAGTCTAAAATGAAAAGTTTTTCATCTCCTCCAGACTACGTGAAAGGTTTGTTTTCTTATCCAGTCGACATGAAATGATTTTCATCTATTCTCAATATGAAATGTATGGATACCATTAACTTCAGACTACATAGGAAATCAATCATCATGTCTAGTAGAATGATTATTCTCATAGAAATTCATCATGTACGATAGAAAGAAGACTTTCTTGAACCTTCATTAGGTCCAGTCCACCCTAGCCTCATAGATTCTAATCAGATCCAGTAGAGTGGACTCTTATTCACCTCCATCAGGTTCAGTAGACAATAGGTTTATGGACACTTCTTGGGCCTAGTCTACCGTGGTTCTATTGACCTTCACCTGGTCTAAGGAATGGATATGATAATTTTAAAAAAAATTAAATCTCACAAGCGACAAAGAATTGAGATAAAGTGAGGTCAACTACCCCAACCCCAAGCTGAAAAGTTGAGTTAAATAAAGAAGCTCAATTACCCACAGTACAAATAAAACCACACTACATACGCATGACGAATGGCCCCAACATGCAATAAAGTGGTACACTCACCCAAGCTCCATGCGCAGCCATCACAGATAAAGTCGAATGAAATCCATGCCAAGGTAGTACTCGTGAAAATCAAATCCATAAAAAAAAAAGCTTTTCAAAAATATTCTAGCCTCAACTTGTTTTCCAAGATAATGGGTATTTGCAGTTCCAATGATTTGCCATATGTAACCATGTTGTAGACCCCAGAAAATAAATAGGAGAACACGAAAATAAACCCTTGGCATAAAGCCATGGAGAGAGAAAAGGTGGCACTACACTTTATGTTTGGCATTTAGTGCATTGGTAGTATACTCATCAACAAACATTGGCACTACACTTTCTTGTTTGGCATTTAGTGCATTGGTAGTATACTTATCAACAAACATTGGCACTACACTTTCTTGTTTGGCATTTAGTGCATTGGTATTATATTCATCAACAAATATGGGTCCTACACTTTATTGTTTGGCATGTTGTGCATTGGAATTTTGTTAATGTAATCCTTCAAAAAACGTAGGCCTTATTGTTTGGTACTTTGAATTCTTGGTATTATATTCATCAACAAATATGGGTCCTACACTTTATTGTTTGGCATGTTGTGCATTGGAGTCTTGTTAGTGTAATCCTCAAAAAACGTATAGATACAATCATATATCTTCACATTTCCCATTCGATAAAAAACCAAAAGTCAAGTGGAGGTGACCCATAACAGCTTATCAAAGCAAAAGTAAATTAATTTACTACCAAACCCACCAATTCATGCGACAAGCTCCCATATGCGACCATTTGCAGCATGGAGACTTGTGCCAAGACTTCTAAGCATCCTGGTCCACGTTCAGAAGCCCCTATCATGCGAAGGGAAAGCCACGCCTTTGGCCCCACTCATTCACATCCCTTCATTTATAGAAATCACACATGTCGCGTAGATTGCCCATCCAACACTGCTCTAAACAAAGCCTTATTGAGTCGACCAATTTCAGTCCCAGTAGACAAAAAAAAATACATTGTTACAAAATATCACCATAGGGCCCACTTGATGAAATTTGCTTTATAATATGTGGTCAGAGGATCACACTTGAGAGGACATAAGTTAGATAGCTGAGTATACAAAATAGTTAATCGACACCAACTCACAGCCTGTCGAATGGAGTTATTAAATCTTAGAAGACCATCAGTTGTCGTGGACAACAGAGATGCCATATTATTTCATACATTTTTATACACATTGACGACATCTAGCCCATCCGACAATTAGTCCAATCGACAAATCCTCTATATGACAAAGTGAGGATAGTAGTATGAGGAATGAGACCCTCTTTGACCTTTCTCAGGTTTGGTAGGGTGAGGAATGATGAATTTTTTGGACTTTCATCAAGTCCATTCGACAAGTCCATTCGACCGTAGTCTTATAAATCCTTATCAAGATAATGAGTGATGACCTTCATCAGGTCTTGTAGTATGAATATTCTCATAGATATTCATTAGGTTCATTCGACCGTGCCTTATGGACCTTCATCAGATCCATTTGATAGTCCATTCGACAGAAGTATCATGGACCTTCATCAGAACTAGTAGTAGTGAGAAGATTCACATGGACCTTCATCAGGTTCATTCGACCATAGCTTCATGAACCTTCATCAGGTTCATTCGACCGTAGTCTCTTGACCTTCCTCAGGACAAGTAGAATGAAGATTCACATGGACCTTCATCCAGTTCATTCGACCATAGCTTCATGGACCTTCGTCATTTCCATTCGACAACTCCATTCAACCATAGTCTCATGGGCCTTCATCAGGCCTAGGAGAGTGAGTGATGACTTCTTTGGACTTTCATCAAGTCCATTCGACGAGTTCATTCGACAGTAGTCTCGTAGAATAGAGATGACTTGATGGCTTTCATCAAGTTCATTCTAATGTAATCTCATAGACATTCATCAGGCCTAGGAGAGTGAGTGATGACTTCTTTGGACTTTCATCAAGTCCATTCGACGGTAGTCTCTTAATCCTCATCAAGAGACTAAGTGATGACCTTCATGTACCTTCATCAGGTCCATTTGATAGCTCATTCGACATTAGTCTCATGAACCTTCTTCAGGTCTAGTAGAATAAAGATCATCATTGACTCATATTAGCTCATGTAGACTGAAAAATGGAGACCCTCGTGGATCTTCATCATATATGAAGATTATCCTGACCTTCACCAGGTTCAGTCGACTGGGGACATCCCCCATGGCTCATGTAGAGTCAACATATGACCTTCATCTGGTTTAGAAAAATTTGAAGACTCCTCTGGTCCTTGACCAGTAGTATGGAGATTGTCCTGACCTTCATCTGGATCAGACGACCGGGGACATCCCCCATGACTCATGTAGAGTCAACATATGACCTTCATCTGGTCTAGAAAAATTTGAAGACTCCCCTGGTCCTTGACCAGTAGTATGAAGATTGTCCTGACCTTCATCTGGATCAGACGACTAGGGACATCCCACATGACTCATGTAGAGTCAACATATGACCTTCATCTGGTCTAGAAAAATTTGAAGACTCCCCTGGTCCTTGACCAGTAGTATGGAGATTGTCCTGACCTTCATATGGATCAGACGACTGAGGACATCCCCCATGACTCATGTAGAGTCAACATATGACCTTCATCTGGTCTAGAAAAATTTATAGACTCCCCTGGTCCTTGACCAGTAGTATGGAGATTTTCCTGACCTTCATCTGGATCAGACGACTGAGGACATCCCCCATGACTCATGTAGAGTCAACATATGACCTTCATCTGGTCTAGAAAAATTTGAAGACTCCCATGGTCCTTGACCAGTAGTATGGAGATTCTTCCTGACCTTCATCTGGATCAGTCGACTGGGGACATCCCCCATGGCTCATGTAGAGTCAACATATGACCTTCATCTGGTCTAGAAAAATTTGAAGACTCCCCTGGTCATTGACCAGTAGTATGGAGATTGTCCTGACCTTCATCTGGATCAGACGACTGGGGACATCCCCCATGACTCATGTAGAGTCAACATATGACCTTCATCTGGTCTAGAAAAATTTGAAGACTCCCCTGGTCCTTGACCAGTAGTATGGAGATTGTCCTGACCTTCATCTGGATCAGACGACTGGGGACATCCCTCATGACTCATGTAGAGTCAAAATATGACCTTCATCTGGTCTAGAAAAATTTGAAGACTCCCCTGGTCATTGACCAGTAGTATGGAGATTCTTCTGACCTTCATCTGGATCAGTCGACTGGGGACATCCCTCATGGCTCATGTAGAGTCAACATATGACCTTCATCTGGTCTAGAAAAATTTGAAGACTCCCCTGGTCCTTGACCAGTAGTATGGAGATTGTCCTGACCTTCATCTGGATCAGACGACTGAGGACATCCCACATGACTCATGTAGAGTCAACATATGACCTTCATCTGGTCTAGAAAAATTTGAAGACTCCCCTGGTCCTTGACCAGTAGTATGGAGATTGTCCTAACCTTCATCTGGATCAGACGACTGGGGACATCCCCCATGGCTCATGTAGAGTCAACATATGGCCTTCATCTGGTCTAGAAAAATTTGAAGACTCCCCTGGTCCTTACCAGTAGTATGGAGATTGTCCTAACCTTCATCTGGATCAGACGACTGAGGACATCCCCCATGACTCATGTAGAGTCAACATATGACCTTCATCTGGTCTAGAAAATTTTGAAGACTCCTCTGGTCCTTGACCAGTAGTATGGAGATTGTCCTGACCTTCATCTGGATCAGACGACTGGGGACATCCCCCCAACTCATGTAGAGTCAACATATGACCTTCATCTGGTCTAGAAAAATTTGAAGACTCCTCTGGTCCTTGACCAGTAGTATGGAGATTCTTCTGACCTTCATCTGGATCAGTCGACTGGGGACATCCCCCATGGCTCATGTAGAGTCAACATATGACCTTCATCTGGTCTAGAAAAATTTGAAGACTCCCCTGGTCCTTGACCAGTAGTATGGAGATTGTCCTGACCTTCATCTGGATCAGACGACTGGGGACATCCCCCATGACTCATGTAGAGTCAACATATGACCTTCATCTGGTCTAGAAAAATTTGAAGACTCCTCTGGTCCTTGACCAGTAGTATGGAGATTGTCATGACCTTCATCTGGATCAGACGACTGGGGACATCCCCCATGACTCATGTAGAGTCAACATATGACCTTCATCTGGTCTAGAAAAATTTGAAGACTCCCCTGGTCCTTGACCAGTAGTATGGAGATTCTTCTGACCTTCATCTGGATCAATCGACTGGGGACATCCCCCATGGCTCATGTAGAGTCAACATATGACCTTCATCTGGTCTAGAAAATTTGAAGACTCCCCTGGTCATTGACCAGTAGTATGGAGATTGTCCCGACCTTCATCTGGATCAGACGACTGGGGACATCCCCCATGACTCATGTAGAGTCAACATATGACCTTCATCTGGTCTAGAAAAATTGAAGACTCCCTTGGTCCTTGACCAGTAGTATGGAGATTGTCCTGACCTTCATCTGGATCAGACGACTGGGGACATCCCTCATGACTCATGTAGAGTCAAAATATGACCTTCATCTGGTCTAAAAAATTTGAAGACTCCCCTGGTCATTGACCAGTAGTATGGAGATTCTTCTGACCTTCATCTGGATCAGTCGACTGGGGACATCCCTCATGGCTCATGTAGAGTCAACATATGACCTTCATCTGGTCTAGAAAATTTGAAGACTCCCCTGGTCCTTGACCAGTAGTATGGAGATTGTCCTGACCTTCATCTGGATCAGACGACTGAGGACATCCCACATGACTCATGTAGAGTCAACATATGACCTTCATCTGGTCTAGAAAAATTTGAAGACTCCTCTGGTCCTTGACCAGTAGTATGGAGATTGTCCTGACCTTCATCTGGATCAGACGACTGGGGACATCCCCCATGGCTCATGTAGAGTCAACATATGGCCTTCATCTGGTCTAGAAAAATTTGAAGACTCCCCTGGTCCTTAACCAGTAGTATGGAGATTGTCCTAACCTTCATCTGGATCAGACGACTGAGGACATCCCCCATGACTCATGTAGAGTCAACATATGACCTTCATCTGGTCTAGAAAAATTTGAAGACTCCCCTGGTCATTGACCAGTAGTATGGAGATTCTTCTGACCTTCATCTGGATCAATCGACTGGGGACATCCCCCATGGCTCATGTAGAGTCAACATATGACCTTCATCTGGTCTAGAAAAATTTGAAGACTCCCCTGGTCTTTGACCCATAGTATGGGGATTATCCTGACCTTCATCTGGTTCAGTCGACTGGGGACATCCTCCATTGGCTCATGTAGAGTCAAGTTAAAGACCTGGCCCTTCATCTAGTCAGACGACATTGTAGATTCCCCTGGTCCTTTGACCCGTAGTATGGGGATTATCCTGACCTTCATCTGGTTCAGTCGACTGGGGAAATCCTCCATTGGCTCATGTAGAGTCAAGTTGAAGACCTGGCCCTTCATCTGGTCAGACAATATTGTAGATTCCCCTGGTCCTTTGACCCGTAGTATAGGGATTATCCTAACCTTCATCTGGTTCAGTCGACCGGGGACATCCCTCATGGCTCATGTAGAGTCAAATGGAAGACATGGACTTCCTACAGTCCATACGCTATAATGACGTGTGAATATACTCATGAATCTTTATCTGGTTCAGTCGATCGGAGACATCCCCCATAGAATCATTTCGAGTCAAATAAAAACATGGACTTCCTACAATCCATATGACAATGTAGTATGAAAAAACTCTTGAACTTTCATCTGGTTCAGTCGACCGGGGTTATCCCCATTGATTCATGTCGAGTCAAATGAAGACATAAACTTCCTACAGTCCATACGATAGAGTAGTGTAAAATACGCATCGAACCTTCAGCAGGTTCAGACGTCTGAGGACATCCCTCATGTCTCATGTCGAGTCAAGTTCATGACAGTGACTACATTTCGACCGGACAACTTGAAAAGACTCTGCAGCTCTGCTATCCTCACGAGTAGAAGACATTAAACCCAGATGAAAAAAGGAAAGTATCTAGAATTCTGAATTCTTGACAGGTACTCTTACGAATCATATTTCATACGACATGTATAAAATACTCTCCAAATCAAGAACTTCTTGACTTAGAGAGTAGGAGACAAACTGTATGGGCCAAATTTGGTCCAAGGGCAAAATCGTCATTTCACTTCGAACCCAACGCCAGGTGAGGCCCAAAAATAACTCAGCCCATTAAACTCTAAACCATTTACAAAAATAAACAAACCTCTTAAAAAAAAAATAAAAGGACAAACCTCTTTAACCGTTTCTCTCTTTTTCCCAACAAAGAATATATCTCCACATGCAAATTATCTTCCCACCAAAAGCATAAACAATAAACATGTGAGAGACCCCATTTCCAGAAATCACAGCACGTTGTGGGTCTCCTATACAGCTTCTGTTACAGCTGTAAAGCTACCTCTTTCAAATCTATAAAAGGATACGTAACTCAGCATACAGGGCAGTCAAGTCAGAGTTCTTCAATCCAAACATTACTTCTCATATACAAGCCTCTGCTCTCTGACACAAACTCTCAGAGCTTCACATTTTCTAAACACTTTGCTCCGCCCTCACGGCCACCCAAAGAAGGTTAAGGTAATAGCAAATCTTGCTTTCACATTTTACTTATTCACTGCTCATTTCATATGACTGACTTGAGCGTCGGAGTGCCCCCGACACCCACCACCCGGTGGGCAGTCTATTCCCGCTCACTCTAACCTTTGTCTTGCAGGATCGCTATGCCCCCAACCTACAAATTCTGATTGTGGACCTCGGCCGAATTCCAGCATCCACAAATTTCAAAACCAACATCAACACATGTTATAGAATAAAAATCAAGTTTTTCAAAATATCAAATATTTTTACAAAAACATAAATTTATTCTAAATACGTATTTGCGTAAATTTTGAATCCAATACATGAACCAAATTAGAATCCCAATAAGAAATGTCTCGTGAACAATTCTAGGTCACCCAAAGGTGTTCAAGTGATTCTAGAATGGTAGCCATAGCTCTAAGATTTAATCTAGAGTTCCAAACTCTAATTAATTGTTCCATGTCCACATTAACATCTTTGACCTAATTACAAGCATGTTGTGTTTATACTTCTAAAGTATTCTAACATAATTGATTAGCCTTATTTCAACATTAAGCTATGTTATCATGCATCTAATACACAAATGAACATAGCTTAGGAGAATATCAAACATTACCTCGTAAGTTTGATGCAAGATCCAATCTACTTCTCCTTTGTTGAAATTGTTGGAGAACCTCCAAGGTGTGCAAGTTGACTTCAAGATCCAATCTTGTTTCCAATGCTACCAAGCTTCACTTCAAGATCCAATCGTAGAGAGCCCTTGTTAAAATGTTGTAGAGACCTCACAAGCTTCTCTTAAACATTTCTCTAACTTAGGATAATCTCTCTAAGAATTTGCTTGTATCTGTACTTGTACTTGTAATTAAAACCTTCCTAAAGCTTACTATTTATAGCAAAACTTAGGCAATTTTTAATTAATAAAAGTTGTAATCAACTTTTAAGTGAGCTTAATCTAATTTTTTCAAATATGTATAATTAGGTGTGACTAATCTCCATTGTCTCCCACTTTAATTTAATCCAATTAAATCAAGCCAATGATTAGGAAATGGATTAGTTAAATGTTTGCCACATTGATTTAATCCAATTAAATCAAGCCAAAACCACATATTATTAAATACTTACAATTATCATAATATCCTCAAATGGTAGAGATAATTATGATTTTACAATTACCCCATTGTGTAATTATTGAATTAATCCAATTAATCCAATTAGGTCAAAGTAAATAATCAATGTTATCCCCTAATACTTTATTATCTTAGTTGATAATTATAATATCGAATATTATCTTTTATCAAAATTAATCGGCTACCAAAGTGCACAATGAGTACACTTCATATTGGGACTCTCTAAGTTCAGACACGTTCTTCATATAAGCCTTGCTAATATGTACGTATTCGGCCACCTCCAAATTCACGAAGAACACGAACGACATTTCTGAACTATACAAGTCGAGGTCATCATATATGTTTAACAATCCCTCCGTCGTAGGCTATCCGAGTTGTGCTTAGGAAACAAAGAACATACCATCAAGTTTCCAAGGCGTACATCTCATGTCGACATGTCCATGATTCTTTACAACTGATGCGATCCACCCTAGGTGATCGGCTTTGGCCAAAGTCTTTAAGAATCGTGACTTTACTCACATGGATACCTAAACTCTTTATGGTACATATACGGGCCGACAGATCCTATCTTGATTTGCACTTGATTACTGAGTGCATCGGTCCACACCCAACGAACATCCAGAGGCCGTACCATGAAAGGTTTCTGACATACATGGCTTCAAAGTATGGAGGATCCCACACAAAATCAATGATATCCTATAGTCAAAGGATTACATATGCTACTCGACTCGAGAAGATTCCTATTGACGGTGGTGTGTACTTCCAACTATTAGGAATCACATGTGAGTCATTCAGTATTCGCTCCAACAAATACCCACATGTCTATACGAGTTTCCAAAACTCATGGTACATCGCGTTAAACCATTGGAACTCCAATTCCAATATATGACATGTGCTAGACTTCTAGGTTATAGGAATTCGACCGTATTCCAAAACCAACGACTATGAATATTTACTTTAAGAATAGTTTACACCTAGTGTCAAAACTATTCTAAGGTCGATGCCATTCTTAACATATATATACATCAATCTAATACGCATAATGACAATACCATTATAAGGTATGAAATGAAAAATCTAGTTATTTTATTAATAAATAATAATGTACAAATCAGATTGACACTCCAAACACAAACTCCATCAAATTCCCACTTGCTTAGTGCCAATCTGGATGGTACCGTAGTCTCATCTCCTCCACATGTTTATCAAATAACTTAGGAGGTAAGACTTTTGTATGCGGGTCTACTATGTTGTCTTGTCCCTGAACCTTCAAGACCACTATGTCTTTTTCGTTCAATTATCTCTCTAATTATGTTGTATTTCCTTTCCACGTGTTTAGACTTGGAATGTGCCCTCGGCTCCTTAGCCTACGCGATGGCTCCGTTATTATCACAGTACAATGGGATCAGATCCGTAATACTAGGCACAACGCCTTGTTCTATGCAAAAATTTCTAATTCAAACAGCTTCTTTAGCAGCTTCTGAAGCCGCTATAAATTCCGTCTCAGTGGTGGAATCAGCTGTTGAGCCTTGCTTTGAACAATGCCAACTAACAGCACCACCGTTAAGGGTAAATATGTATCCTGATGTAGATTTTCTATTATCTGGATCTCCTTGGAAGTTGGAGTCTGTATAACCCTTAACTTGTAGCTCATCTTCTCCGTATATCAGAAACTTATCCTTGGTGCCTTTAATATATTTTAGGATATGTTTCACGGCTGTCCAATGATCATTACCTGGATCAGATTGATATCGGCTGGTCACACTGACGCCGAAATTGATGTCAGGTCTAGTACATAACATAGCATACATTATGCTTCCAATGCAAGAATCATATGGCAAGTTAGACATCCTAACTCTCTCTTCCTCAGTCTGAGGTGCCATTTTCTTCGAAAGATATATGTCGTATCGGAAATGTACATTTGATGCCTTGTAGTTGGTAAAACCATACCTTTCTAACATCTTATCTATGTACGTCGATTGTGACAACCCTATAAGCTTCCTAACTCTATCTCGGTAGAGACTTATACCTATTATATAGGTAGCTTCACCCATATCTTTCATGGAGAAGTTCTTGTAAAGGTATGCTTTCACACTTTGCATCATCCCTATATCATTTCCTATGATAAGGATGTCATCTACATACAAGACTAAGAAAACTATCATGCTCCCACTAACTTTCTTATAAACACATGGTTCTTCATCATTTTTTATGAATCCAGATAATCTAATTATCTCATCAAAATGACGATTCCAGCTTCGGGATGCCTGTTTAAGTCCATAAATAGACTTTTGGAACTTACAAACCAAGTTTGAAGTCTCACTAGATACGAAACCCTCTGGTTATTCCATATAGATATCCTTTTCAAGGAATCCATTTAGGAAAGCGGTTTTCACATCCATCTGCCATATTTCATAGTCGTAATATGCATCAATGGCTAAAAGAATCCTAATAGATTTTAGTCTGGCTACTGGTGAAAAAGTTTCCCCATAGTCAATCCCAGGACGTTAAGTGTAACCTTTCGCTAACAGTTGGGCATTAAAGGTTTCCACCTTTCCATCGGGCCCTCGATTCCTTTTGTAAAACCATTTACAACCAATAGGTTTAACTCCTTCAGGAAGTTCAACTAAGTCTCAGACTTGATTGGCATGCATTGAATCCATTTCGGATTTCATGGCTTCCTGCCATTTTCCCGAACTGATATCCAATATCGCTTTTTTATATGTAGTCAGATCTATTTCCTCCAAGAGGAGAACATCAAGACTCACATCAGATGTTAAAAATAGTCTCTCAGGAGGCCTTGATATTCTATTCGACTTACGTAGAACCTGTGTTGTAGATCCTTCACCTATTTAGATCTCTGGTTCCATCTCAGGTTCCTTAATGTTGGGATCAAACTCATCAAGTTTCTACAATTCGAACTTTCTCTCAAAAATTACTTTTCAAGAAAAGTTGCAAAGCGAACAATAAATACATTTTGTTGCTCAGAATCATAGAATTGATATCCTATGGAATTATCAGGATATCCAACGAACCTATATTTATACCCTATGGGTGCTAGTTTATCCCGCTGCGCAATTCTAACGTATGCAGGACAACCCCAAATCTTTAAATGTCTAAGACTTGGATTTCTACCGAACCATATCTGATATGGGGTCATAGAAACAGCTTTCGATGAAACCCTATTAAGTATGTAGGTAGCAGTTTGTAAAGCGTAACCCCAAAGGTAATAAGGAAGATCTGTATAGCTCATCATGGATCGCACCATATCCAATAAAGTACGATTTCTACGCTCAGACACTCCATTATTTTGAGGTGTTCCTGGTGGGCTATATTGGGCGAGAATTCCATTCTCCCTTAAATAATTTCTGAATTCTTCACTCATGTATTCACAGCCTCGATCTGAACTAAGGCATTTAATGAATTTATTGGTTTGTTTTTCTACTTCGTTTTGGAATATTTTGAACTTGTCAAATATTTCCGACTTATGTTTCATCAGATAGACATATCCATATCTAGACTTGTCATCTGTGAAAGTTACAAAGTATGTTGAACCATCATGAGCGGCATGATTTAATGGACCACACACATCGTTGTGCATTAGCTCCAGTAAATCACCAGCACGGTGTCCAACACCTTGAAATGGGGCCTTTGTCATCTTTCATTGGATACATGACTCACAAATCGGATAAGGATCTAAGGTAAGATTTTCAATCAAAACATCTTTTACCAATTTGGATAGACGTCTAACACCTATGTGGCCTAATCTCATATGCCATAATTCAGTATTATTCAGTTCAGACTTCCTACTTATATTTTTCTCTATATTCAAGACATCTCTATATGTTTCCAAGACATAGTGACCGTTTGATAATGAACATGCACATTTCAATAAATTATCTTTATCATACAAACACAAAGTTTCATCCTTAATGTTTATTTTATATCCCTCTTTATCTAATATTGGCAGTGATATTATTTGTCTGATAAGTAAGGGAACATAATAACATTCATGTAAATCTAATTTACATCCATTTGGGAGATCTAGAATAACAGTTCATATGGCCTTGACATCTAATGTCTCGCCATGCCAACTCTAAGCTGGATCTCCCCTTTATTTAGCCTTCTTTTAACCCTCATTTCCTATAGGGAATTGCAAATAGGAGTAGGACTGCCAGTGTCTAACATCCATCCACTATTTGCATCTAAGGCTAATGAGATGTCAATAATTGGAAAAATACAAAGCGTAACTGAGGGTCCTGCTTTTCCTTTTAGCTCTGGACAGTTCTTCTTCTAGTGTCCAGACTTCTTGCATTGTAGACATTGATCACGAGCTACTTTCAGTTTTGTGCCTTTGCGCTTCTTGGAGTTCTTCTTTGATATCTTATTCTTCCCCATCTTTAATTTCTTTGACTTCCCAAAAGTCTTTGAAGAGCCAGCTCCACCATGGAGATATAGTGTAGGGTTCTATTTCTTCAAATCTTGCTCCGCCGTGCGTAGCATGTTATGAAGTTCTTCTTATATGGCTTGCATCGAATGCATATGGAAATTTAATACAAAGCCAACATAAGAACCAGGTAAAGAAGAAGGAATCAAATTACAGCCTAGTCGTTCATCAAACACAATGCCCTATTGTTCCAGATATCGAATCTGGTCGATCATGTTCAAAACATGAGTGCTGACAGCTCCTCTCTCCTTGAATTAAGCAAGGAATAATTCCTTAGATCTTTGATAAAGTTACATCTCTTGATTTGCCTCGAACAACTCCTTGAGTGTTCGCATGATGCTCCAAACATCCCGTACTTCAATGTACTATCTCAGTAAATCTGGAACCATCGATCCCAAGATGTAGGATTTCACCTTCAGGTTATCATCCTTCCATCTATCAAAAGTTTCTCGCTCTTCTGGAGTGGAGTTAGGATCGATATTAACAGACAATGGATTGATCATGACATAAGTTAACTTTTCATACTCCAAGATAAGGCGCATGTTCATTTCCCATTCGAAATAGTTCTCGGCTCTTTTTAGCTTATAGGAATCCAAAAGTTTCATAAATGGATTAGCGACAGCCATCTACAAGACAATATTTTTGAGTAGTAGTAGAACAAATTTCATTTCTAAAGTGATAACACTAATTGATTATGGAATTTTAAATCTATTAATGCCATCCCACTACTTTACGTAATTCTGTAATCTCCCTTAACGGAAAAATAGAAATTTGACTATCAAAATTTCATAGCGGGAAGTGGATCCCATGACATTTACTCCAGCCTCACACTAATGACGATATTGGCCTTTATAAACTCATTAGGTAGACCTCCAAGGTCAATCACTTCATGTGACTCCTAGTTTGGTCCTGAACCATTTCTTATCCTCACACTAATGACGATATTGGATTAAGACGTGTTCTAGGTGTATACTTGTCAATGTGCACTAATGAGCTTCGTATGTACACCTTCACACTAATGAAGATATTGGGCGACTACGTTAACTCATCACGCTACATCTAATGTTTTACCGGAGCGACCTAAGTTCCGAGCGCTTATACCCTCACACTAATGACGATATTTGATATAAGTAGTAAGAACTCATTCATCTCCGTATTGACAAGACGGACCATCCAATAATGCTCCAACATTATTAATACTATTACTTAAATAAATTAATCACCTAATCACGACAGATTTATGACAATCAAGTCATTAACTTAATTAGGTCAAAATTTTAATTTAAAACATGTAATACATATCCAATATGTCTTATGCATAATTAAATTAAAATTACTATGGCGTAGATTCAAAAACATGTGTTGTGTGGTTAAGCCTTTGCTCTGATACCATTCTATTGGGGCAGTTGTGGAACCCCTAGGATTGGATTGAACCCTGGACAGCGAAAATGGGTCTAACCCATTGATATCAAGCATGGATATAATTTTAAATTATTTAATGAAATACTATATTCAATTACGAGTGTATAGGAAAAAACCGAGACTAAATCGGAGTCTGGAAGCTCCAGAACGAGAGAAAACAAAATCAGCGCGTACCCGCGCGCGCTACAGTGATACGCGCACTATACTCACTACATTGTGCGCTACAGTACGCGTGTCACTGTAGCGCATAACACACTTTCTTTTCTTTTTTTAAATTGTTTCTTTAATTGCTTTGTTTTCAAAAACAAAGCTCCAGATCTCGAGAAAATTTTCAGAGAGCTGAAGCAATTAGGATCTATTACCCTAATAACTTCCGGTCTTCCCTAACACTTCAAAAACACCCAAAATTAATTTTCAATTTCAAAACAACATCAACACATGTTATAGAATTAAAATGAAGTTTTTCAAGATATGAAATATTTTTACAAAAACATAAATGTATTTTAAATACATATTTGCGTAAATTTTGAATCCAATACACGAACCAAATTAGAATCCCAATAAGAAATGTCTCGTGAATAATTTTAGGTCACCCAAAGGTGGTCAATGAAGGAGTTCAATCAAGTCCACAAGATCACAAACAATGCATAAAAATCACATATGAACACATCAAAGGAGATGGCGGAATCAACTCACATTGAATTCGGTTTTGATGGATGAAGAACAAGATGCGTTTTTGAGCTCCCTCCAAGCTCGGCAATGGCTTCCAAATGCAGTGGGCTGTGCGGTTTGGACTGGTTTGGCTTCCTCCATGTTCGGCCATTGTTGAGCACCATGGAAGCTCAAAGCTTCAAGCTCCAAAATGAATCCATGCACATGAATTCGTTTCCCTATCACCTAAGTATGCTCAAGGTGTGCTAGCACTTGATTTTTGCCACAAAAATCATTATCTTGCTTCTCCATTTTCGGCAGAAAACAGAACAAGAAGGAGAAGAAAAACGGTCCAAGACCGAGAGAGAAAAGGGAGGGAAGAAGAAGACCGTGAGTCTTGCATGCAGGAGAGAGAGAATGACTTTAGTTTATATGTATTTTAATTCATTTTCCAAAAATAAATATATATAAATCATTATCATATATATCAAAAGTAAAAAGCAAAAGTCTATTAATGCTTTTCTACTTTTCACACATCATTTCTACTTTACTTCAAGTCATATCACATCACTTTAATAAAGTGACATGTTGTCAAGTCACATCACTCAAAGTGACGATTGATTTGACGCATGATGTGATAAACGATTTGACGCTTGATGTGACTTGCGTGCCGCACTCGAATTCGAAATGCGAATGCGCTCGCAATCACTCTCGGGCTCGGGTTCGCTAATTCCAAATTAACGAATTTTCCGTCGCGTCGTAATTAAATGATTTACGCCTAGCGAATTCACTATTCACGTCGCTAACGAATTAATTCTAAATTAATTCGTTCGCCCGAATTAAAATCTAATTTTAATTTCGCGTCGAAATCCAATTTCTAATAATATATCAAATATATTATTTTATCGATTAATTCCAAATTAATCGTTCTCTCTCTTTAATTAATATTTTATCCCAGATAAAATATCTCCGCAATTAATCCCAGATTAATTTTCTCTCTCTTCTAATTAATCCCAGATTAATTCTATCTCTCTCTCTTCTAATTAATCCCAGATTAATTCTATCTCTCTCTCTTCTAATTAATCCCAGATTAATCAAAGTGCGAGTCATACTTCATCGGTGAATCTTCAGGAAGCGACCCATGAGATCTCCGGATATGTTGGCAGTAAATACGATCGTCAGACTATCCGAACACGTAAGTACCTCGTACTACGTTTATATCGATTTACAAGACAAGGTTGGCTTCTAGCAAAGCGCCATGCCTACCCAATTCTCCAGAAATATTCTTACAGGAATATATAGATCTGTATCAAGCGTAGTATACCGTAGTATTGTGTATATCGGCCCAGTATCGGATAATCACGTGCTAGGGCTGGGGG